>SJYC01139606.1:0-51147 GCA_006408675.1 Madoqua kirkii | reverse complement strand
CTTTCTTGACTATGCCAAAGCCTTTGACTGTGTGGATCACAATCAACTGTGGAAAATTCTGAAAGAGATGGGAATACCAGACGACCTAATCTGCCTCTTGAGAAATCTGTATGCAGGTCAGGAAGCAACAGTTAGAACTGGACATCGAACAACAGACTGGTTCCAAATAGGAAAAGGAGTACATCAAGGCTGTATATTGACACCCTGCTTATTTGAGTTCTATGCAGAGTACATCATGAGAAACACTGGACTGGAAGAAACACAAGCTGGAATCAAGATTGCAGGGAGAAATATCAATAACCTCAGATATGCAGATGATACCACCCTTATGGCAGAAAGTGAAGAGGAGCTAAAAAGCCTCCTGATGAAAGTGAAAGAGGAGAGTAAAAAAGTTGGCTTAAAGCTCAACATTGAGAAAATGAAGATCATGGCATCCGGTCCCATCACTTGATGGGAAATAGATGGGGAAACAATGGAAACAGTGTCATACTTTATACTCTTGGGCTCCAGAATCACTGCAGATGGTGACTGCAGCCATGAAATTAGGAGACGCTTACTCCTCGGAAGGAAAGTTATGACCAACCTAGACAGTATATTCAAAAGCAGAGACATTACTTTGCCAACTAAGGTCTGTCTAGTCAAGGCTATGGTTTTTCTCTGTGGTCATGTATGGATGTGAGAGTTGGACTGTGAAGAAGGCTGAGCGCCGAAGAATTGATGCTTTTGAACTGTGGTGTTGGAGAAGACTCTTGAGAGTCCCTTGGACTGCAAGGAGATCCAACCAGTCCATTCTGAAGGAGATCAGCCCTGGGATTTCTTTGGAAGGAATGATGCTGAAGCTGAAACTCCAGTACTTTGGCCACCTCATGCGAAGAGTTGACTCATTGGAAAAGACTCTGATGCTGGGAGGGATTGGGGGCAGGAGAAGGGGATCACCGAAGATGAGATGGCTGGATGGCATCACGGACTCGATGGACGTTGAGTCTGAGTGAACTTCGCGAGATGGTCATGAACAGGGAGGCCTGGCATGCTGCGATTCATGGGGTCACAGAGAGTCGGATATGACTGACCGACTGAACTGAACTGATTACTAATAAAAACAGATTCAAAAATCCTCAACAAAATCTTTACAAACTGACTGCAGCAATATATCGAGTACCATACACCACGTTCAAGTACGATTTACCCCAGGAATGCAAGGATTTTTCAGTATTCACAAGTCAATGTGATACACCACATTAACAAATTGAAGAATAAAGCCCATCTGATCATCTCAACAGATGCAGAAAAAGCTTTTGATAAAATTTATTATCCATTTATGATAAAAAACTGTAGAAAATGGCATAGAGGGAACATCATCCATCAGTCACTCAGTCATGTCCAGCTCTTTTCCATCCTGTGGACTACAGTATGCCAGGCCTCTCTGTCCATCACCAGCTCCCAGAGTTTACTCAGACTTATGTCCATTGAGTTGGTGATACCATCCAACGATCTCATCCTCTGTCGTTCCCTTCTCACCTTCAATCTTTCCCAGCATCATGGCCTTTTCAAATGAAATCTGCATACCATAAAGTTCACCATGCTGGCCATTTTAAGTGTTTACCTCTGTGGCATTAAATACAGTCACAGTGTTGGGCAGCCATCACCACTATTTCTAGAACTGGTTCATCATTCTGACCTGAAACTCTGTATCCATTAAACATAACTCCCCAGGCTATTTCCCTTAGCCCTTGTCAACCACCATTGCACTTTTTATCTCTACGAATTTGTCTGTTCTAGGTAAAACAGTGAAATTGTTTGGTATTTGTTATACCAAGGCTTCCCAGGTGGCGAAGTGGTAAAGAATCTGTCTACCAGTGCAGGAGACACAAGAGAGATGGGTTCGATCTCTGGGTTGGGAAGATCCTCTGGAGTAGGAAATGGCAACCCACTCCAGTGTCCTTCCTGGAGAATCCCATGGACAGAGGAGCATGGCGGGCTAGTGCGTGGGGGTCACAAAGAGTCAGACACAACTGAGCACACGAGCAGAACATTATACCAAAGTGCTTTTTTCTGTTTGTTTGTTTGCTTGTTTTGGTCGTGTCATGCAGCATGTGGGATCTTACTTCCCTGACCAGGGATCAAACCCTTGCCCCTTGCATTGGAAGTGTAGCGTGTTAACCACTGCACCTCCAAGAAAGTCCCTCAAAGTGTTTTAAAAGTAAATTACAGCAATTGTTTTAAGAGATACTAAATTTTTGTCTTGGGCCATGGGCTTTTCTGCATTATTTTATTTCCTTTTATTTCAGTGTGCCTTCAGGCATCAACCCCTCCCTCCTTTTGAAATATTTTTTTGTTTTCAAATTTGGTTCTTGCTACTTTCCCCATAAAAGGAATATGCAGGAAGAAAAGAGTGAATTTGTACACTATTTCAGCAGATTGCCTGCTACTTGCAAGGACCTCATCTCGCCCCTTTGCAGTGGTCCAGCCTGGTTCGGGCTTGTTTTCTTTTTTGGAAGTAGCCTCCAAGCTCCATGGCGTATTGGCAGGCCACCTAGAGGAAGGGGTGATGGCACACACAGAAGACTGAGGAAAGAGAACCAAAGCAGCTTTGCGCCGCAGCAGTCCTCTCTGCCTTCAGACTCGTCTACTTCCCCTTTCTGGAGAGGCATGCCGTCCAGGGACGATCGCCTGTGCGAGGCCCTGGGACACAGAGCAGTGGCCTCAGACTTCTCTTTATCTTGCTTCATCCCCTCTTCTGCTGAGAACCTGAAGGCAGTCTTGGCAGAAAGCTGTTGCTCAATAGAAAGAGCCTAAAAGGAAAAAGTAGAATTTCTCTCCTATAGTTCTAGCTTTGTCTTTCGTTTTTTCCTCCTTCTCTAGTACTCCTTTTGCCCATCCCATCCCACCTCCCCTCAAACAAACAAACAAAAAAACACACATGCACCCCCCAAAAAAAATCCAGCAAGGGAGATCCCTTTTTAGACCACTGGAACAATTGCTGTAGTAGAGGAAGCCTTAAACATCCTGCTTCACCTTTGGGAGACAGATGCTGATGTAGGTTGAATATAGAGGCAGGTAGTCGTGGCCTATTTCTGCCTTTACATTATTTCAAATTTTGTGTTACTGAGTAGAGCAGTCTTCCTTTAAAATTTTAGGTCTCATTTCTTGGCCTCTTGCCTTCTCTTTTGGCATCTGCCAAATGCCTGCTTGGCTACAGGAACATCATTCCACACTTGGTGACTGTATTTATTTTCAAATGCTGGCTATTGACAACTTAAGAGCAATTCCACCAGTTGAGACTTAGCAGAAAGCTTCCCCTGTGGTGGAGGTGTTAATAAAATAATTTTTTAAAGAGCATCTTTCTTATGGTTTCAAGTCTGAATTCCAGCTTTATACAGGCTTCTCCACACTGTGTCCTTTGTGGGGAGCTTCTGAAGGTCTCTCTTTGCCATAGGGAAGAGCGACTTCTGGAGCTAGAAGGTCTTGTCAGGTGTTGGTGGTGAAGGTGACTCAACGTCAGCAGCTTTTGTTAACTGAGAATATTGGCGCACTGGAGAACACCAGCCAGAGTTTAGTACTTGATTTCAAGGTGGTGGCTGTGTCTCCTAACAGATCCTGAGTCACAACATACTCTGCTAGTCTAACTTCTTACATTATTGGCACCTTATTTTTCAGGTGAGTTAGAGTTGGAGGGAACTGGTCATAGTTTGCAGAGGGGAATGAAGAATGCTCTGAACAGTGACTTGTTTTTGAGCTAGGATTTAGAAGCAGTAATTCCTGGTTACTCCACATCAGGAGTATGATTTGGAGAAGGTCTGGCTCACTAATGAGTTGTTGATTATTCCATTTGATAGTTGAATCTTTGAAGCAGTCTTATTTGAACAGAAATGAGAGAGATTTCTTTTCAGGATGTATGGAGAGACCTGCAACACTTCATGTATCCTAGAGGATTGTCTAACTTCATTATGATCATTCCATATTGAGATATTCTCTACCTTCTCTCTGTCCCTGTCTTAAGTACAGGCAAGGGGCCAGTGTGGGACCATAGAAAGATCAGTTAGGTATTTTCTCTCAGAACTCAAGGAAGTGATGGAAGAATGAGAGGTGATGGTGGCTCTTCTCATTAGACACCCTGTCTGTCTTACCTCTGAGATGATGGCTCTTTTCACTGCTGAGCCCACTGGAGCCTGGTTCCTAGCTCCTCTTGATTCTAAAAATTTCTGTGGCTCTTCCAGTAAATTCCCTTTTGCTAGTTACCTGAAGTCAGTTTATGTTACTTATAGAACTCTAGTGAAACAATTTTTGCTTAATTCTCATTCTGTCTCTGTGTGTCAAAATTTTCTTTTCAATACACCCAAAAGTAAGCTTACCAATTTTTTTTTGAACAGCTTTCAGTTCTCTTTGAAAAGATCAAACTCTAGTTTTTAATCTTTGTTTTAGTATATTTATTTCTAACTAATTATTGATGCAGAATCATAACTCTTGTTTGAAATAATATCCAATCAATTTTATGTCCTTACCTTGCAGCCTCTTAGGATGTTTATGTAAGCTTATAGGATTAGAATGGGATATCTGTTCAAGTAGCTTTAAGTGGAAACACAGCATGAAGGTGAGAAGAAGGATGGTTTGGCCAGGATATTACCAGGTTTTAGGAAATGATACAGAAAATCTTTGAATAACATCTTAATTAGGCTGTAGATTCTGCACTCTGAAAACAAAAATCCTGTGGGAATTGTTAAAGTTTAACTTAGCTCCTGGTCCCTTGATTCGAATTTCCTTAGAAATTTTGCTTCACTTTTTTTAATCCTAGATGAAAATGATAGAAAATTAAAATGAAAAAACACCTTAGCTTTGTAAAGAATGATGAAATTGAGGGCTGAGGCAGCAGTCAAGATTGGGGAGTAATTATATCTTATGGTAAGATTTAAAACTTGACCAAGGACAATTACTTGATAAACTTGATAACTAATATAGTTATCACTAGGATTAACTTTTAGTTTTTTATTTCTGGATATTTCTTAACCAGGAGTCTTGAATTTCTAGGGAAGAGAAGAAATTACGGGTTAATTTCCATGTTTTAACAGTGGAAGGGCTATAATTAAGATAGCCAAATAGCATAGAATAGTTAATTGAATTTTTAAATTATATGTTTAATGTAATCTTTCGTATGCTGGAGGCTTATGAAAAATAATTTGCCTTGGTTTCTTGCTTCAAAAGAGTGCTGTTTAGAACCAGTCTTTATCTGAATCTTAAGTAAATATCAGAGATATCTGAGGTTTTTACACATATGCAAGTCACAACTGTAAGATGATAAAGCTTTTTAAACCATAAACAAATTCCACTTCCTTTAGTCTTGGATGTAGCATTTTAGGGAGGAGCAGAGGATCAAGACCCCAGATAAAGTACAGAAGGCTTTTGGGTTAAGGAGATGCATTGCAATTCAGAGTATATGTGTGTGGTTTCTTGCTTGAAGATTGGTAATTTAGGTATATATGGACTATCTTAATAATGTTAGTATTTATTAAGAGAACTAGAATGCGCATTATGTTATTTTTGGAAATAGGGCTTAACTAGTAAGTGATCTAGCAGCATACATAAAGTCTTCCAGTTTTTCCCCCAAATAAAGGAGAGTGGTTTGCAATATGTAATTATAGTGACCTGCTCCTATATAAATAGCAAGTAAGAAATTGTCAGCAACAAAACAGGAAAACACCTGGACACTGAGGGCTGTTGAATGCTGGAATAAGGTAAGGACTAGTGTTTGGTGAAATGTTCATTTAAGAGTTGTACTTGTCATCAAATACCTAGTGTTTTGTATAACATTCTCCAGCATAAGATGTTCCTTTAATGAAAATGGCTTACTCTACTGCACAGGCCTGAAATTATTTGTGAAACTTAACTTGACAAGAGCAAGGTAGATGGTAGAGTCGTAGGGGTGAGCATCAGAGTGCGCTTTTAGTCTGGCTTTTGTCACTGATGTATCATTTAATGGATCTAGGTCTTAGATGTACCAGGAGGACATAAACTCCTTGGCCCCTTTTCTTTAGGGGACAGTTTAGTTCAGTCGCTCAGTCGATTATGACTCTGTGACCCCATGGACTACAGCATGCCAGGCCTCCCTGTCCATCACCAACTCCTGGAGTTTACCCAAATTTATGTCCATTGAGTCGGTGATGCCGTCCAACCATCTCATCCTCTGTTGCCCCCCTTCTCCTGCTTTCAGTCTTTCTGGGTGTCAAGGTCTTTTCAGGTGGCCAAAGTATTAGTTTCAGCTTCAGCATCAGTCATTCCAATGAATATTCAGGACTCATTTCCTTTAGGAGGAAATGAGTTGGATCTCCTTGCAGTCCAAGGGACTCTCAAGAGTCTTCTCCAACACCACAGTTCAAAAGCATCAATTCTTCGGTGCTCAGCTTTCTTTATAGTCTGATTTTCACATCCATACATGACTACTGGAAAAACCATATCCCTGACTAGACAGACCTTTGTTGGCAAAGTAATGTCTTTGCTTTTAATATGGTGTCTAAGTTGGTTATAACTTTTCTTCCAAGGAGCAAGCGTCTTAATTTCATGGCTGCAATCACCATCTGCAGTGACTTTGGAGCCCCCCAAAATAAAGTCTGTCACTGGGATCTTAGTCTTCTGAATATTGAGTTTTAAGCAAACGTTTTCACTCTCCTCTTTGACTTTCATCAAGAGGCTCTTTAGTTCTTCTTTGCTTTCTGCCATAAGGGTGGTGTCATCTGCATATCTGAGGTTTTTGATATTTCTCCTGGCAATCTTGATTCCAGCTTGTGATTCATCCAGCCCAGCATTTTGCATGATGTACTCTGCATACAAATTAAATAAGCAGGGTGAGAGTACACAGCCTTGATGTAGTCCTTTCCTGATTTGGAACCAGTCTATTGTTCCATGTCTGGATCTAACTGTTGCTTCTTGACCTGCATACAGATTTCTCAGGATGCAGGTCAGGTGGTCTGGTATTCCCATCTCTTTAAGAATTTTCCTCAGTTTGTTGTGATCCACTCAGTCAAAGGCTTTGACTTAGTCAATAAAGACCTACAAAGACCTTTAGGGGACACTTGGTGGCAAAAAGATGGATTCGTATGAATGAGAGCTCTTTTGTTAACTTGTCTTTGCCTAGTTCTTGAAATGTGTTTGTAGAGTTGCTGTGAATTTTGTAATATGGCCCCCAATAACCTAGAAGCTCTGTTTATAGATGTTACTTCTGCATCAGATGGTCCTTTGTACTAATCTTTTGCCATGAAAATACAGGACCTTCCCTAGGAGTGAGCCTCATATGTGAGAATAAGCAAGTAGTTAAGCTTCCATGTGATATGAAGGTGGCAGCTGCAGGAGCTAACCCATTTTGTATTTCTCTTTAGAAACCATCTGTTAATTGGGAGAGAGGTTGTGCTGGAGTCTCTGAGTGGTTTGCTGTAGTATACCTGTCCCTTAGCACAAAACACAATGGATATTTATTTCTGTTAGGGCACCTCTTTGACTTAATTATAGCCATGGCTCCCAGTGGACCTGCAGCCTTTACAGCTTTTACCATGTCCTGTTCAAGTTCCTCTATAGATTTTGTTCCATTGGGATTCTTTCCTCTTTATTGCTTCAGGGAGGGCCCTTTTAAAGTCCTTGAAGCTGTATCTGCAGTATTTAAATAGGTTTCCTTTATAGTCAGCATTTATACCCTAACCTGTCTAAACACAATTGGTCTGTTTGGGGATTTCTCCTAAGTATAAAAATCAGTGCTTTCGTGTGACTATTTTAAGTTGAGGGGGAGGGAAAAAAAAAAAAAACAACAAACAACAAAACACCACACTCCTCATACTGTCTTGGAAATGTAACTGCCTTTCTTTATTAAATATAGACTAAACAACATGTCCTGAACAAAAAGAAGGAAAATCATATGTTATTTATACCTAAATCTTTGTGCAGATTGGGGACAATGGATGTCCTTTGGAATTTTACTTCCTTTGTTGTTGCTAAAAATATCACTGATTTCATTCTGGTCTGTCTTTTTAAAATAAAATGAACTAAACTGGAGAACTGTCCCCAGAAGGAAGCCTTATTACTTGTATGAAAGTGAAAGTGTTAGTTGCTCAGTCATGTCCGACTCTCTACGACCCCACAGACTGTACCCCTCCAGACTCCTCTGTCTGAGATTATCCAGAGAAGAATACTGGAGTGCGTTGCTCTTCCCTTCTCCAAGGGAGCTTCCTGACCCAAGGATCGAACTTTTTCAGGTCTCTCCCACTGCGTACAGATTCTTCACCATCTGAGCCACCAGGGAAGTCCTGGTGTTACTTGTTACTTGTATAGAGGATGCGTTATCAGTGATGCAGATAAGAAGATGAAATGTTACCCGCTTTTACTTCATTTGAAACTTTTTGTTGTTTGTTGGCCACGCCATGTGGCACATGAAATCTTAGTTCACTGACCAGGGGTTGAACCCATGCTCCCTGAATTGGGAATGCAGCATCTTAACCACTGTACCACCAGGGAGGTCCCGAACCTTTTTTTCGCTTGATGATATGATGCTATGCAGTGTCTCCTCTAAAGGACACAGCCTTCCTCCTCCCTCTCTTTCTTTTCTGACTTGGTATCACCATATTGTATGAAGAAAGACTTAGGTACATGTGTAAATTCAGAAGTCCTGTATCACTTTGTGATTGCTACACAGAGTGTTAAAATAAGGTTTGTTAACACTTTGTGCCCACTTAGGGTAGTTATTAACACTTTCATTCATAGCAAGGAAATCCAACCAGTCCATTCTGAAGATCAGCCCTGGGATTTCTTTGGAAGGAATGATGCTGAAGCTGAAACTCCGGTACTTTGGCCACCTCATGCGAAGAGTTGACTCATTGGAAGAGACTCTGATGCTGGGAGGGATTGGGGGCAGGAGGAGAAGGGGACGACGGAGGATGAGATGGCTGGATGGCATCACTGACTCAATGGACGTGAGTCTGAGTGAACTCTGGGAGATGGTGATGGACAGGGAGGCCTGGAGTGCTGCGATTCATGGGGTCGCAAAGAGTTAGACACGACTGAACGAAACTGAATGGCTTAACTGGGTGTGGGAGAGGATTCAAACATAAATGTTTTTAGAGATCTCGGAAAATCATAAGCCTTCCTCAGGGCAGTCATCTTGAGTTTTGCTCTTTTTTGACTGAGGGTTATCCTGTTAGATACCTGTGTGTGTGTGCTCATTCACTTCAGTTGTGTCTGTCTCTTTGTGACCCCATGGACTATAGCCCACCAGGCTCCTCTGTCCATGAGATTATCCTGGCAAGAATACTGGAGCAGGTTGCCATTTCCTTCTCCAGGGGATCTTCCTGACCTGGGGGTCAAACCCACATCTCTTGCATTGGAAGGCAGATTCTTTAACACTGAGCCAGCTGGGATACATAGTGAATGGGTATTTGAGAAGTTTTTGTATGGGTGTTCTGCATTAATGTCAGAGTGTTAACCTAAGATTCTAAAGGTTCCTTGTGTTGTCTTATTATGATGAAGGTGAGAAGTTATCACCAAGGGCCTTGAGGGGGTTGCCTTTAATACCCGTCCTGGCCCTTGATCTGAAAGGGCCTCTGGAGGGAAAACAGTACTTGTTCTGAAAGTTCAGTTTTGGGTAAAAGGCCACTTGGATTGAATTAATTGTGCTTCTTTTCAGGTAAGAGTGTACTTGACAGAGGCTCAGTCAGTGGTAGCGTAAGCAAAAGTTTCTGTGGAATAGACAGATTAGGAATAGAAGACTTGGGCTGGAGTTTGTTCAGATGAGAAGTGAGCCATTTAGGACTGAGGCGACTTGTAGGGACTTGAGAAAGATATTGCGGGTGTTTAGCCCCTCATTTTTGCCTCTTTAGGAATCTGTGGAACCTTTTTGAAAGGAATCTGGAGTCTGATCCCCATTCTGGGCTGTTGCACCTTCTTGCCCAGTGTTCTCCTTGCGCGTAGGTCTGCGTTTCCTCTTGATTGTCAAGCCGCCAGGGCTAGCTCCCTTGGTTTGTCCTGTGTGTTTCTTGGTCACTCCCTGCTGGGTGCATCCGCAGTCTGACCTCTACAGAGCTTCGCGTGGGGAAGCCCCTGTGCCCGGTGCCTGCTTCTCAGCTCTGTACAGAGCACTTGTGTTCAGTGTGTCTTTCGTCTAACCAACTCTGTGCTGCTCTACCAGATAGCTCTTCTCCATATGCCGGTTTCCACAGTTGCTCTGTCAAGAAACTTCTAAATTTCATCTCTTCTATTTCAAATGACTAAATACAGCCTTCTCTTCAGGTTCTTCCTGGTTAAGCATGAAATGCCAGTGATTAAATATAGGTGTTCTGTGTTTAAGTGCCATCTCTCTTGTTTCTTCTTTGCATCTCTCTTGTTTATCGTCTTGCTTTAAATTTTTGAGCTAAGATCTTAGAGGGCAGACCATGTGGTATTGATCCCACCTGCTTTTCTACAGCTAGAAAAGCATGCTAGGCGTGTAAAAGCATTTTAATGCAATCTGCTGACGAGGGAAGCGTCATGTGTGGGAGACGAATTTGGCAGTAGCAACCATGTTTGGCTTTAGCCATAAGAATTGCTTTCTGAGTTTCTGGAAAAGAAGTATGTAAATTAAGTCCTGTTTTAAATGAATATTTTTATAATGTGGAGATCTCTAATCTGTTTTGTGGTTATGGATTTGTTTTGAAGGTTGAAGTGGCTTGTGCACCTGTGGGGGTGAGGGACCTTTTCTTGTTCTTTTTCTTTTTCTTGTATATCCAGTGTCTTGATGGATTGAGAAAGAATGGTAACATTCCAGTGAGTCAAAACATGACAGAGAACAAGCAAAACAATGCAGGTGTATTTGGAGACTATAAATATCCTGGTTGAAAAGTGTGTACTTTAGATGCACAGGAGTCTGCCTCAAAATAATTCCTAAGCTTCCCCAAAGGCAGTGAAATGTATGCTGAAAAGACTGGGTTTGGATAAGTCAATACTCGTTTTAAGAAATAGCTTCCATGTACCAGCTACCTCTGTGCCTTTAAGCAAGTTAGTTAATATACCAGGATCTCCATGTTTTTATCTATAAAATGGGTACACTTGTATGTATACAGAGCTTTGTTTTGAGAATTAAGTATGATGACTCTATGTTAATACACGTCTCGTAAGTTGCTTGTTCAGTTCAGTCACTTAGCCATGTCCGACTCTTTGAGACCCCATGAACCGCAGCACACCAGGCCTCCCTGTTCATCACCACCTCCCAGCGTTTACCCAAATTCATGTCCATTGAGTCGGTGATTCCATTTAACCATCTCATCCTCTGTCGTCCCTTTTTCCTCCCGCCATCAGTCAGTCTCTCCCAACATCAGGGTCTTTTCCAATGAGTCAGCTTTTCGCAGGAGGTGGCCAAAATATTGGAGTTTCAGCTTCAACATCAGTCCTTTATACACCCAGGACTGATCTCCTTTAGGATGGACTGGTTAGATCTCTTGCAGTCCAAGGGACTCTCAAGAGTCTTCTCCAACACAACAGTTCAAAAGCATCAATTCTTCAGTGCTCAGCTTTCTTTCTAGTCCAACTCTCACATCCATACATGACTACTAGAAAAACAAAAGCCTTGACTAGATGGACCTTTGTTGGCAAAGTGATGTCTCTGCTTTTTAATATGCTGTCTAGGTTGATCATAACTTTGCTTCCAAGGAGTAAGCGTCTTTTAATTTCATGGCTTCAATCACCATCTGCAGTGATTTTGAGCCCCAAAAGTTGCTTGATTGCAGTTGATAATTAGGTACTGTTTGCTTCCAGACACCTAGATAAAAGCACTTATGGGACAGTGGGAACAGACTTTGACCCCAGGCTTTCCAGCCTTTCCCAATTGGAAGGTCTTGGCTGATGAACCTTGAACTTTTGGGTGAGTGAGAGATTTATTTATTTTAAATCATGTGGACCTGGTAGGATTTGCATGTTGCCTGTTCTTCTGGATGAAACACCACAGAGCTCTCTATAGTGGTCTGCAAGACTCTCATACAGTTTCAGACAGGGTACTGGGCTAGTTTTAGTGTTTAGGGCCTTAAAGTAGTTTTATTGTAATACCTGAATAAAACAAATGTCTTACAAAGAGGGAAACACATTAAGAAACTGTACTGCTTTTTGGTGGACACAGCTTACTGACTTCTGTGTTTGTACATACATGGGCACCAGCTGGTAGTGCAAACAACGGCAGATACCCTGTCTACTGCTGCAGTTGTTAACTGGTTTCTCGTTCCCCTCTTTACTGCGATAATATTTTGAGGAATATAATTCCTTGGTCCTCACCTCAAATCATATTTATTTGAAGAACTCCATTGCTTTTCAAGTAAGCACAAGAGAAAGTGGATTACACAGCCCCTTCGTGTGTGTGTGTGTGTGTGTGTGTGTGTGTGTGTGTGTGTGTGTGTGGCAGGGAAGAGTTAATTATAATTAACAAAGAAATGAGACTATTGCAGCAGACTCAGATCTTAACTTAGGAGTTGATTTTGTCTTACCTCAGGGTAAGTTAATATCCTAACTTTTTTTGAACTGTAGGGTCTGACTTTCTGGCTTTTGTTCTCAGCATGGGGATAGCTCCAGCATGTTAAGCTGATTTTTCTTTAGGAGCTACTATGTGAATAAATCAGTGAGCAATGAGAACTGGGCTTTTTTTTTTTTTTTGACGATGGTCTTGAGATGCTGTAATATCTTAACTTTTTGTCAAGCTGGAGAACCTGGTCCAAGTTAAAATATTTCCCTAACACGGAAGAACTGTACAAAAAAGATCTTCACGACCCAGATAATCATGATGATGTGATCACTAATCTAGAGCCAGACATGTTGGAATGTGAAGTCAAGTGGGCCTTAGAAAACATCACTACAAACAAAGCTAGTGGAAGTGATGGAATTCCAGTTGAGCTTTTTCAAATCCTGAAAGATGATGCTGTGAAAGTGCTGCACTCAATATGCCAGCAAATTTGGAAAACTCAGCAGTGGCCACAGGACTGGAAAGGGTCAGTTTTCATTCCAATTCCAAAGAAAGGCAATGCCAAAGAATGCTCAAACTACCACACAATTGCACTCATCTCACACGCTAGTAAAGTAATGCTCAAAATTCTCCAAGCCAGGCTTTAGCAATACGTGAACCGTGAACTTCCTGATGTTCAAGCTGGTTTTAGAAAAGGCAGAGGAACCAGAGATCAAATTGCCAACATCCGCTGGATCATGGAAAAAGCAAGAGAGTTCCAGAAAAACATCTAACTGTCTCTTATACACATGGAGATGTGTATAAGAGACAGGTATACGAGACAGCAAAAGAGACACAGACGTACAGAACAGTCTTTTAGACTCTGTGGGAGAGGGAGAGGGTGGGATAATTTGGAAGAAGGGCATTGAAACACGTATAATGTCATATATGAAATGAATCGCCAGTCCAGGTTCGATGCATGATACTGGATACTTGGGGCTGGTTCACTGAGACGACCCAGAGGGATGGTACGCGGAGGGAGAGGGGAGGGGGGTTCAGGATGGGGAACACATGTATACTTGTGGCAGATTCATGTTGATGAAGTAATTAACCTCCAATTAAAATAAATAAATTTATATATATTTTTTAAATCCAGAAAGCATAAAACCAAAACAAATATTACATAGGTATTATAAATTATGATCTTGGTGGGGGGGGCAAAAGAGTAAGGAGCTATTGTTCAATGGAAATGGAGTTTTGGTTTTGCAAACTGTGAAAAATTCTGAAAGAGATGGGAATACCAGACCACCTAACCTCCCTCTTGAGAAATCTGTATGCAGGTCAGGAAGCAACAGTTAGAACTGGACATGGAACAACAGACTGGTTCCAAATAGGAAAAGGAGTACGTCAAGGCTGTATATTGTCTCCTGCTTATTTAACTTATATGCAGAGTACATCATGAGAAATGCTGGACTGGAAGAAACACAAGCTGGAATCAAGATTGCCGGGAGAAAGATCAATAACCTCAGATATGCAGATGACACCACCCTTATGGCAGAAAGTGAAGAGGAGCTAAAAAGCCTCCTGATGAAAGTGAAAGAGGAGAGCGAAAAAGTTGGCTTAAAGCTCAACATTCAGAAAACGAAGATCATGGCATCTGGTCCCATCACTTCATGGGAAATAGATGGGGAAACAGTGGAAACAGTGTCAGACTTTATTTTTTTGGGCTCCCAAATCACTGCAGATGGTGACTGCAGCCATGAAATTAAAAGACGCTTACTCCTTGGAAGAAAAGTTATGACCAACCTAGATAGTATATTCCAAAGCAGAGACATTACTTTGCCAACAACGGTCCGTCTAGTTAAGGCTATTCTGCAGATGGTGACTGCAGCCATGAAATTAAAAGATGCTTACTCCTTAGAAGAAAAGTTATGACCAACCTAGATAGTATATTCCAAAGCAGAGACATTACTTTGCCAACTAAAGTCTGTCTAGTCAAGGCTACGGTTTTTCCAGTAGTCATGTATGGTTGTGAGAGTTGGACTGTGAAGAAGGCTGAGCACCAAAGAATTGATGCTTTTAAACTGTGGTGTTGGAGAATGCTCTTGAGAGTCCCTTGGACAGCAAGGAGATCCAACCAGTCCATTTTAAAGGAGATCAGCCCTGGGATTTCTTTTGAAGGAATGATGCTAAAGCTGGAACTCCAGCTGATGGTCTCTGTGATGAGACTGGTTAGTTTTCTCCATGATTTTCAGGCTGTCTGCCCTCTGATGGAGAAGGATAAGAGGCTTATGGAAGCTTCCTGATGGGGGAGACTGACTGATGGGGAAAGGTCTTGTTCTGATGAGTGGGGCCATGCTCAGTAAATCTTTAATCCAATTTTCTTTTGATGGGTGGGGCTGTATTCCCTCCCTGTTAGTTCAGTTCAGTCACTCAGTTTGACTCTTAGCAACTCTTTACTTGGAGCCAAACTATGGTGGAGGTAGTGAAGGTAATGTCAACCTCCTTCAAAAGATCCCGTGCTGGCATTGCTGCACTCAGTGCCCCCAGCCCTGCGGCAGGCCACCACTGATCCACGCCTCCGCCAGAGACTCCTGGACCCTCCCAGGCAAGTCTGGGTCAGTCTTTTCGGGGTCACTGCTCCTTTCTCCTGGGTCTTGGTGCCCACAAGGTTTTGTTTGTACCTTTCAAGAGTCTACTTCCCCAGTCCTGGGTAAGTTCTAGAAGCTCTATGGTGGGGTTAATGGTGACCTCCTCCAAGAGGGCTTATCCATATGCAGGTCTGCTGCAGCCAGAGCCCCTGTCCCTGCGGCAGGGCACTGCTTGACCCATACCTCCATAGGAGACACAAACACCGTTCTGTTTTAATCTCCAGAAGCATGCTCTTTAAGTGTTTTTGTGAACAAAAAGAGAGCTTATAATGCAGACCCTTTAGGATGCTACCTGACTAGGCAAAGCCATCCAGTTGGTTAATGGCAGCGCTAGGGCAGAGCCCAGGTCTCGTTTCCAGCCCAGCGTTCCTTTTCACCTGTGATCTGGGCCATCATCGCACGCCTACTGCTGGAAATGCCACAGGTACTGCAGGTGGCCCTTCGTCTCTTCCAGCCCCCTCAGGTCAGCTTTCCTGCTCGTCAAGGTGCTGCTGCTGCTGCTGCTGCTTCAGTCGTGTCTGACTCTGTGTGACCCTATGGTCGGCAGCCCACCAGGCTCCCCCGTCCCTGGGATTCTCCAGGCAAGAACCCTGGAGCGGGTTGCCATTTCCTTCTCCAATACATGAAAGGAAAAGTGAGAGTGGAAGCTTTGAGTCGTGTCTGACTCTTAGTGACTCCGTGAACTGCAGCCCGCCAGGCCCCTCCATCCGTGGATTTTCCAGGCTCATCACGGTGGTTCTTCTAAACCCTTATCACTTAAACCTCTAGCCACATGTTTTTCTCTCCAGCCTTTCCCCTCCAGCCTCCCCTCCTGCCTAGCCACCCTTAGCACACAATATGCACACAACTAGTCACCAAATGAGCGAACCCTTCTTTTTCTTCATTGAGAGAAACATGGTACTGGAGATTTCTGGGTCCTTTCTGACTAGTAGCTTGTGAATTCTCCTGTTTGATTCTGTGTGAAGTTCACTCATTCCAAACTGTCTAGTGCCTTAGAAATTGAATGATAATTTTCTTCACGTGAAAGTATAATTACTAGTCAACTTGCTGTCTGCAATACTTTCATCCTTACCGTATAAAGGACCCAGTTTAGGTAGTACTGGGCTTTCTTGCAGTCAGCATTGAAATGTGGCTAGTTAAAATCCCCAATTTTATTCTTGCTGTAATCCCAGTATTTATCTTGTAAGGCTAAGCAAACTGTACATTTGTGTCTTAATTACACATTGTAGTATGAGGTAATTGATGCCTTTCTAATGCAAATAACAAAGATTTATGCATATAACAGCACAACAGTGCTTTAGCTGACTCGCACATTACCACGGTGGATTTTACTGCTTAGTAGAATGACAGCTTTAAACAAGCTGTAATTCCGGAGGAGATTGGAGACAGTCTGTTTGCAACCCCTACCTTCTCTGAATCTGGATACATCCTTTTGTCCCTCACTTTATAAACAGTCTTCCAAAAGCATTAGCTAGTTTTTGCTGAAATCTACCTCTTAAAAGTCTCTCTGCATTTGCTTAACCTCTGAGAATTGCCATGGTTGCCAGGTTAGATCGCTTTCATCTTTATGTTAAGTAGATAAGTAACCAGATACATTGGTTTCCCTTTGCCTAATTCAAAGTGAGTTCATGGCAGTGTCCTCTTGCATTGTCTGCTGCTGCTTGAGCTCCATAACGGAAGGCGCCACTGAGTCAGCTTTGCCACTGTGATCAAGTCGTAAGTGTCTCAGGTAGTTCAAGCCTCGAAAATGGCAAGATAATATCTGTTGATTTCAGGCTGTGTTCTGGCCTCTGTTTTAGGTTGAAAACCTTGAGATTAGAATCACTCTCTGGTCTCACCAGAAAACATTCAACAATAGGAAGCCTACAGGCCCAAACGCACCGGGCTCCTCCTACTGGTGAGGAATTGTAAAAGGAAGTGTTTGTCGATCATCAGCCCAGCAACGGGGCTGTTGTCTCCCAACTAATAGAAATGGGCCCCTCCTTTGTGCCTGAAGTGACCTCTTTGAATCCAGAAATGCATTTGCACCTTCCTCCTTGTTTTGGATCATTCATCGGCCAATATCTGTGCCCTGTCCTGGACTATCTTTTTACCTCAAGAATAAAAAAAAAGACAGATGGGCAGATAGCATCGGCCAGTTCAATCGCTCAGTCGTGTCCGACTTTGCAGTCCCATGGACTGCAGCACGCCAGGCTCCCTGTCCTTCACCATCTCTTGGAGTTTGCTCAGACTCATGTCCATTGAGTCGGTGATGGCATCCAACCATCTCATCCTCTGTCGTCCCCTTCTCCTCCCGCCTTCAATCTTTCCCAGCATCAGGGTCTTTTCCAGTGAGTCAGTTCTCATCAGGTGGCCAAAGTAGATAGCATGCGATGCTGAAGAGAAAGTCCTGTACCGCTTTTCTCATCCTGCCCTTCAGTTCTTCATGAGTTTGGTGTTGAATGCTGATAAAATGATCTCGGTGGTCAAGAGAAGATAGGTATTAAATACAGCAGAATGAAGAGTTTGAGGTTATGATCACCAGACCACAGAGTGTGGAATCCTTAAACAGTTGTGCCACCAGAATCCACAGAGTTCTTGGAAGATTCACTTTTCCCCAGACCTGATCTGAGAGCCAGAAGTCTGGTGGGTGATGCGTATACACAGGCACCAAGAATCTTGTTTTTTCCCAAGATCCTTCTTTCCCAAATTTGAACCTAATGGAAAGTCCACTTCCTATAGTTGTTGGGCAGGCAAAGGTTATCTAACCCAGTGAGGGAACGTAGATGAATGAAACAGTATATATGGTGATTAAGGGAAAATTTGGAGTTAATTGTCCTGAGTTTGATTGTTAGATGTGTTGACCAGTTGAACAAGGTGTTGAACTCTGAGCTCAGTTTCCTGAGCTGTTCAGTTCTGTTCAGTCGCTCAGTCGTGTCCAACTCTTGGCGACCCGTGGACTGCAGCATGACAGGCTTCCTTGTCCATCACCAACTCCCAAAGCTTGTTCAAACTCATGTCCGTCAAGTCGATGATGCCATCTCATCCTCTGTTGCCCCCTTCACCTCCTGCCTTCAATCTTTCCCAGCATCAGAGTCTTTTCCAATGAGTCTGTTCTTCGCATCAGGAGGCCAAAGTATTGGTTTCAGCTTCAGCATCAGCCCTTCCAGTGAATATCTCCTTTAGGATGGACTGATTAGACCTTGCAGTCCAAGAGACACTTCTTCATCAGTAACCTGAAGGTGATAGTACCTTCATGGAGCTGTGAGCTTTAAAGGAGAACGTTTTGACGTAAAGCACACGGCAAGGGCTCAGTAAATGGAAACTTATTAAGACAATAGCCTCTGTTTTTAAGTCTTCCCGAAGCTTTTCCCTCCTCAACCACTATGAAAGAACTTTAATTTTTTTTTCTAATAGGATTCTTGGTTTAAAAGATTTTGTTTACTATCAAAGATTGTACTTGTGAAATGTTAATTCAGTTTGCCTTTACTAATCAGAAATGTAACCGACATGCAGAGGTTTCTGCCTCCTCAGCACAACTAATATAATCTCACTGGGTTCTTGTTATTTCAGCTAAAAGCAAAGAACTGTGCTGTTATGACTGGAGCAATTTTATGGTGAGTTAGATTTATGATTTCTAGTGGGCTGTTTGGAACATTGCTTAAGTGTCAGAAATCCCTGTTCTTTTTCATAAGTTCTAGACTAGATCTTTCTCAGTCTCAGCCCAGTCGCTTAAAACAAAAAAATAATGTCAAGCTGGATTCAACTGGGTTCTCTCCAGACTGAGCAATGCCCGACGTACTTTGTCCTGGAGGTTGCAGCCCACTGACTTGTCTTTTCACATCTCAGGCTTCAGTGCAAAAGAAAACCTAATGGTTAAATTTTCTAGAGCTGTTATTTTTTCCTTGAGGTTTTACAGTCTCAAAAAGCAGAAACAATATGTAGCGGGGTAAGAAAAAACTGTTATGCTACTATGAATTATATAAAGTAGCATGTTGTTAGGTTTTTTTCCTGGGAGCAAAATTAGCCGATGAAAATTAAATAATAACCCCATCAAGAGACCTCATGGGGTCATTATGACAGATGCAAATTATAAGGTTCTACGTTCCAAGGAGCAAGAAATACCACAAGCAGAAGTGATCAAGAAAATACCCGCCGCGCTGGTTCTAAATGCCCTCCAAGCAAGAGTGGATCTTGTTAAGTGGAGGGGAAGTGGGGTGGTGGTGCCACTGTGAGCAGAGCGCTTGTCCGGTTCCTAAGTCCTGCTCCACTCTTTGTGACCCCGTGGACTGTAGCCCGCCAGGCTCCTCTGTCCCTGGGATTTCCCAGGCAAGAACACTGGCGTGGCTCGCCATTTCCTCCTCCAGGGGGTCTTGCCGACCCAGGGGTCACATCGTGGCTCCCACACTGCAAGTGAACTCTTCACCACTGAGCCGCCTGGGGAGCCGCAGGAGAGCGCACAGAGGCACCGAAAAGCGATGAAGGTTTCTGGTCTCCGAGAAGAAAGCATGGAAACAAGACAAGAGCAATGTCTTTAAAGAGACCCGACTTGTTCTGTTCCCCTCCGTGTCTAAGGAGCACAACCCTCGTCTCCTCGGTTGCTTGTACCTGTAAGTGGTTAACAGTTTTCGAGGGCTGCTGTGAGCGGGTACCATTCTGGATGACAGAGTACAGTGGCTGGACTGCCCGTGAGGATCCATAGGACTAACCGAACAGGAACGCTGTGAGATGTGCCCACACGTGCCCGCACGAGATGCGCCCTTAGCTGGCCCCCACTCCTCCGGCACGTGGCTCTGTCCTTGCTGCTCCGTGCGGCCCCACGTGCTGCTCCACGCGTCCGTCCCTCGCCTGCTTCCTGTCGAGTCTGGCCCTCTCTCACTCTTAGCCTTCTTCCTGCCTGTCCACCCCTTCCCTGCCTCTCCTACCTCCCTTGCTGAATACTTTTTCTCCAGGTTTGTGACTTTAACAAACCTTTTCAGCAAGGAAGAGGAGAGTAGACGTGGGCACGCACTTAGCAATGTCCAAGCGCCCAAACACAACATGCCTGTCATATGGTCTGAGGTTGCATTAGTTGCATATGATATTTAAAACAAGGGAGGTGGTGCTACTCTGAGAAACTGAGGCCACAGGTAGAGTAGGTCCAAGGTGGGGGGCGGCACAGAGGGCCGAAGTTAATGGAGGGCTCTGGAGAAAGGCTCTGTGACCTTCAGTGAGACACGGGACTCCTCTGTTGTGTCGGGGTCAGGGGCCCATAGCTGGCGTGTTAGATTAAGAACGTGCAGATGAGGACCAACTGAATGCAGAGACACAAGCCACCCACGTGGGGGTCACCAGTGAGCTCCCTCAGCATCCCAGCTCCCACTCTGGGAAGGTGAAAACCCGGGGTTGTTTTGACTGAAGGGGCAGTTTCAGTTCACTCACACAAAGGAAGCCAAGTCACAAGATTCATTACTTCCAGGTCCCAGAAATGGGGTTGGGGAGCATGATGAGCTCTTCCTGTCGAGTCTGGCCCTCTCTCACTCTTAGCCTTCTTCCTGCCTGTCCACCCCTTCCCTGCCTCTCCTACCTCCCTTGCTGAATACTTTTTCTCCAGGTTTGTGACTTTAACAAACCTTTTCAGCAAGGAAGAGGAGAGTAGACGTGGGCACGCACTTAGCAATGTCCAAGCGCCCAAACACAACATGCCTGTCATATGGTCTGAGGTTGCATTAGTTGCATATGATATTTAAAACAAGGGAGGTGGTGCTACTCTGAGAAACTGAGGCCACAGGTAGAGTAGGTCCAAGGTGGGGGGCGGCACAGAGGGCCGAAGTTAATGGAGGGCTCTGGAGAAAGGCTCTGTGACCTTCAGTGAGACACGGGACTCCTCTGTTGTGTCGGGGTCAGGGGCCCATAGCTGGCGTGTTAGATTAAGAACGTGCAGATGAGGACCAACTGAATGCAGAGACACAAGCCACCCACGTGGGGGTCACCAGTGAGCTCCCTCAGCATCCCAGCTCCCACTCTGGGAAGGTGAAAACCCGGGGTTGTTTTGACTGAAGGGGCAGTTTCAGTTCACTCACACAAAGGAAGCCAAGTCACAAGATTCATTACTTCCAGGTCCCAGAAATGGGGTTGGGGAGCATGATGAGCACGTGGGGTAAAGGGCAACCCCCTGCCCCCAGCCTCTCCCTGACTCCCCCACCTCACCCCCACCACCCCAGGTCACAGTGAACAGCATGCAGATAACAGGATTTATCAGTCAGTCCAGTCGCTCAGTCGTGCCCAACATTCTGTGACCCCACGGACTGCAGCACGCCAGGACTTCCTGTCCATCACCAGCTCCTGGAGTTCACTCAAACTCATGTCCATCGAGTCAGTGATGCCATCCAGCCATCTCATCCTCTGTCGTCCCCTTCTCCTCCCGCCCTCAATCTTTGCCAGTATTTATAAGGCTGCTTATGACTTTACAGGCTCGACTCTTAAGTGGTAATCTTAAAAAGTGCCGCCCAGGAAAAGCAGAGCGGGAACTTGGGGCAGGCATCCTGAGCTCAGGCCCTTATCTAACCGTCCAGACGGTGTGAGCAGGCTGCCGCCGAAGCCGGCGAGCCTGGAGCCCGCGCTCTGCAGGGAGAGAGGCCACGGCCATGAGGAGCTCGCACAGCGCGATGGAGGGGAGCCGCCGCCAGCCGCACTGGAGAAAAGCCTGCACAGCAGCAGGAACCCAGCACAGCTGAAAATAAAACAGATGGGCTTCAGAAAGGCACCAAAGGGGCGATAATACTGCTCACCTTTCTCATGAGCTTGTTGAAGATTTAACTGAAGTAACAGAGTGGAGTTGCTTGTACCAGGTCCTGGCATGTCTGTACACAACGAAAATTGGTTATAATTAGTCAGCCCTGGGAATCATTCTTTAAGGAAGCCTACAGACAAAATGCAGCAGGTTCAGGGGCTGTGCCTGTAAAGGCAAGCAAGCCACGTCCTGAAAGTGAGGGCTTGAGGAAGCAGGAATGTTGAGACTCGAAGAGAGACAATTCAGAGGATGTAGAAGCTTTCCACATATTTGGAGACATTGTGTATCATGTTTATTCTTTATACTCTGAATGGCTCCTAAGAAAGGATCTTGTAATAGTTCTAAAGGAAATGAGGAAGGCAGTGAGAGCTGAGAAAGTGTAGTTTCATAATCAGAAAGGCCAGAGTCTGTCACTTGCTAGCTGTGTGACCTTGGAGGTTTACTCAGTTTTTTTTTAACTTTAGTTTATATATCTGTAAAATGGAAATAATAACAATGCCTTCTACTGATGTTTTGAATGAGAGAGGTGATGGGATGGTTCATGGTAAGGCAGAAGGTGAATTGATGGTCCAAGATCTGGCCTTCAACTTCACGGATCTAAACTTCTCGTGTTAACTTGCCCAGAATGATTTTGGTGAGAGATTGACTCTATCTCTCTTTCAGGGTTATAGTAGGTTGAGCAGGGCCCCCAGAAGGTAAGTCCGCGTTCGAATGCCTGAAACCTGTGGGTGGGATCTTATTTGGAAAAAGATCTTTACAGATGTAATTGAAGGCTTTGAGATACACTCTTGCACCTTCAGGGTGGGCTCTAAGTGCCCCGGCAAGTGTCTTGATTAGAGAGGGCAAGAGAACGTGGAGGAAGGGACAGGTGAGGCAGTTACAGGCTGAGGAACACCCAGAGCGACCAGGAGCTGGGAGAGGCAGGAAGGACCCTCCCCCAGAGGCCTTGAGGGAGCGTGGCCGTGCTGCAGTCTGGTTTCTGGCCTCCACAACCGCAAGAGAATAGTTTCTCTTGTTGTAAGTCTCCCTTCTTGTGATAATTTGTTGCATCTGTCTCAGGAAACTAATACAGTCACTGGATAAAGTCTCCTTGATTAGGGAAAGCTAGCCGATGTTAAAAATAAATGTAAGAAAACAATTCATCGGAAGAAGTGTTGTTAGTGACAAAAGCCAGATAGGCTGGCTTTGGAGAAGAAGCTTTCGCCCTGTGAATTCACCCCCATCTGGTGAAGAGGTGAGGGCGCTGGAGGATGGAGTCATCCTGGTTCCCTCAGGAATGAGCCGTTCTGAGGGACAGGGGTGCTCCTGGTGCCTCAGACGGTAAAGAATCCGCCTGAAGTGCGGGAGACCTGGGTTCGATCCCTGGGTTGGGAAGATACCCTGGAAAAGGGAAAGACTACCCACTCCGGTATTCTGGCCCAACTGAGCTATCAGGTTTCTAGAAAAAGTAGCACTTAAAAATTCTGGAGTATAAAACATAGTATCTTTCAGTTCAGTCGCTCAGTCATGTCCAGCTCTTTGTGACCCCATGGACTGTAGCACGCCTGGCCTCCCTGTCCATCACCAACTCCGGAGTTTACTCAAACTCATGTCCAGTGTGTTGGTGATGCCATCCAACCATCTCATCCTCTGTCATTCTCTTCTCCTCCTGCCTTCAATTTTTCCCAGCATCAGGGTCTTTTCTAATGAGTCACTTCTTAGCATCAGAGAAGGCAATGGCACCTCACTCCTGTACTCTTGCCTGGAAAATCCCATGGACGGAGGAGCCTGGTGGGCTGCAGTCCATGGGGTCGCTAGTGTCGGACACGACTGACCGACTTCCCTTTCACTTTTCACTTCCATGCATTGGAGAAGGAAATGGCAACCCACTCCAGTGTTCTTGCCTGGAGAATCCCAGGGATGGAGGAGCCTGGTGGGCTGCTGTCTATGGGGTCGCACAGAGTCAGACACAACTGAAGCAACTCAGCAGCAGCAACAGCAGTTCTTCGCATCAGGTGGCCAAAGTATTGGAGTTTCAGCTTCAACATCAGTCCTTCCAGTGAAGACCCAGGACTGATCTCCTTTAGGATGGATTGTTTGGATCTCCTTGCAGTCCAAGGGACTCTCAAGAGTCTTCTCCAACACCACAGTTCAAAAGCATCAATTCTTTGGTGCTCAGCTTTCTTTATAGTCCAACTCTCACATCCATACATGACTACTGGAAAAACCATAGCTTTGACTAGACAGACCTTAGTCCACAAAGTAATGTCTCTGTTTTTCAATATGCTGTCTAGGTTGGTCATAACTTTCCTCCCAAGGAGCAAGCATCTTTTAATTTAATGGCTGCAATCACCATCTGCAGTGATTTTGGAGCCTCCCGAAATGAAGTCTGTCACTGTTTCCACTGTTTCCCCATCTATTTGCCATGAAGTGATGGGACCAGATGCCACGAATTTTCTGAATGTTGAGTTGTAAGGCAACTTTTTCACTCTTCTCTTTCACTTTCATCAAGAGTCTCTTTAGTTCTTCTTCACCTTCTGCCGTAAAGGTGGTGTCATCTGCATATCTGAGGTTATTGATATTTCTCCCGGCAATCTTGATAGCTTGTGCTTCCTCCAGCCCAGCGTTTCTCATGATGTGCTGTGCGTATGAGTTAAATGGGGTGGTCATTATTCAGCTGGCCCCAGGAGGCAGAATGTATCCCCCATTATGTTTTTGTTTGTTTTTCTTTTATTCTTATATTTTCAAGTGAATCAATATTTAAAGATATAAAAATACACAGAGAAAAATGTTTTATTTTTAAACATTTAAATACTGAAAACCATGAAATATCTTTCAGCCCATGTTTTCCCATCTCTTGCCTTCCCTGCTCATCCAAATTCTCCTTTATTCTTTCGAGCCTCATCTCACCATCTCTAGTAAGTCTTTCTTGAGAGTGCTAGCTTTTGCTGGCCCTCTCTGCAGAATCCCACAGAACTGTCTTTTTTATTTTTTAATTTTTTTGGCCTTGCTGCTCGGCATGTGGAATCTTAGTTCCTGACCAAGGATTGAACCTGTGGTCCTGCAGTGGAAGGCCAGAGTCTTAACCACTGGCCCAGCAGGGAAGGCCCATGATAGCACATCACGCGTTTTGGTCATCTCTGCATGGTCTGGCATTTAAAGTGTGCATTTGTGCATGCATGAACATGAATGTGTGATCTGCCCATGTACAAATAAAATCCTGGAACGTTGGTTTCCGACTCTGTGATATTCTGCTCTCTAGAGGTCTTAAAGGTGTGGTAATGTGTTTAGCACAGTGTCACACAGTCAGGGGCATAGCTAGAGATGTGAAGATGAATGAGACGTGCTCCCTATTTATAGGGTATTCAGAAGAAGGAGGGAGATACGGTCACATAACCACAGAAACGTCAATACATTTATGTAAGTGCTATGACAGAGACACACTCAGTGTGTCTGTGTACCTAGGAGGATGCACTTCATGACTGTTCTGAAGTTCAAAAGTTGATCAGTCGTCACATATCTGCCCCCCAATGTCTTCTCAGGAAGATGTCAAATTTTCCTCTCAAGTTGAGATTTTACCCACTTAATATGGTGGTTCTGGATGTTGCCTGCTGATCAGAGTTGATATATTGGCTTTGATTTTTAGAAATGAGGAATTTGTAAGTTGATAAATGTAACTTGGCAGGTGAAATCCTTCAAAACCTGGGAGTCCATTGCCAGGAGGGATGAAGAAATGGCATAAAAGGAATCATCTTCCTAGTGGGCAGCATCCTACACTTAGAAGCATTGTACCTACGCCAGCTGTTCATTACAGGCCAGCGGCACCCCTCGCCCAGCTCCCTGAATTCAAATGTAAAGTCCCAGCCCCTGTTGCTCAGGATGCAGTCACGCTGGAGACAGGTCTCTGTTGGCGTTCAGTGGCTCAGTCGTGTCTGACTCTGTGCGACCCCATGGACTGTAGCCCGCCGGGCTCCTCTGCCTCTGGGATTTCCCAGGCAAGAATGCTGGAGTGGGCTGCCACTTCCTTCTCCAGGGGGTCTTCCCCACCCAGGGATCCCGTCCCTGTTGTCTCCTGCATTGGCGGTGGCTTCTTTAACAATGGCGCCACTCGGGAAGCTCCCATCTGCCCAGGCTGCCGTAAGAAAGCCAGCCGAGTGACTCAAAGGACAGACGTCTGTCTCCTCGTGTTCCAGAGGCTTGGGGTCCCAGATCAAGCTCTAGTGGGGTCAGTGCTCTTTCAGGCTGCTACTATAGGTGGCTGCCCTCTCACGAAGTCCTCACATGGCGTTTCCTTGGCGTGTGGTGGAGAGAGAGGAAGAGAGAGGTCGCTCTCTGGTGTCTCTTAAAGCAGTGGTCGCCAGTTTTTTTGGCACCAGGGACCAGCTCTCTGGGAGACAGTTTTCCATGGACATCGGGGATGATCTGAGTGCATTGCATTTATTGTGCACTTTATTATTATTGCACTGTGATATGATGCAGAGTCAGTGAGAACCCCGAGCTTATTTTCCTGCAACTAGATGGTCCCATGTGGGGGTGACGGGGAGACGCAGGCTGCTGCTCCCCAGTGCTAACGTCACCTCCTCAACTCCACTTGAAATCATTAGGCATTAGATTCTTGTAAGGAGCACTCAACCTAGATCCCTTGCACGCTCAGTTCACAGCAGGATTTCACTCCTATGAGAGTCTGATGCTGCCACTGACCTAACAGGAGGCAGAGCTCAGACAGTAGTGTGAGCGGTGAGGAGGGGCTGTAAATACAGAGAAAGTGCTCATTTCCTCACCTGGGCTCCTTCTGTGTGACCGGTTCCTAATGGTCCATGGTCTGGGGATTGGGAATCCTTGCCTTAAAGGACACTAATCCTATCAGATCAAGGCCCCACCCTTATCTCATTTAACCTTAACTTCTATATAGGGCTTCCCAGGTGGCTCAGATGGTCAAGTGTTTGCCTGCAGTGCAGGAGTTCAGTTCAGTTGCTCAGTTGTGTCCGACTGTTTGTGACCCAGTGAATCGCAGCACACTAGGCCTCCCTGTCCATCACCAACTCCCGGAGTCCACCCAAACCCATGTTCATTGAGTCGGTGATGCCATCCAACCATCTCATATTCTGTCGTCCCCTTCTTCTCCTGCCCTCGATCTTTCCTAGCAGCAGGGTCTTTTCCAATGAGTCAGCTCTTCACATCAGGTGGCCAAAGTATTGGAGTTTAAGCTTCAGTGTCAGTCCTTCCAATGAACACTCAGGACTGATCTCCTTTAGGATGGACTGGTTGGAGCTCCTTGCACTCCAAGGGATTCTCAAGAGTCTTCTCCAACACCACAGTTCAAAAGCATCAATTCTTCGGCACTCAGCTTTCTTTATAGTCCAACTCTCACATCCATACATGACCACTGGAAAAACCATAGCCTTGATTAGACGGACCTTTGTTGGCAAAGTAATGTCTCTACTTTTTAATATGCTGTCTAGGTTGGTCATAACTTTCCTTCCAAGGAGTAAGCGTCTTTTAATTTCATGGCTGCAGTCACCATCTGCAGTGATTTTGTAGCCCCCTAAAATAAAGTCTAATACTGTTTTCACGGTTTCACCATCTGTTTGCCATGAAGTGATGGGACTGGATGCTATTATCTTAGTTTTCTGAATGTTGAGTTTTAAGCTAACTTTTTCACTTTCCACTTTCACTTTCATCAAGAGGTTTTTTAGTTCTTCACCTTCTGCCAGAAGGGTGGTGTCATCTCCATATCTGAGGTTATTGATATTTCTCCTTGAAATCTTGATTCCAGCTTGTGCTTTCTTCAGCCCAGCGTTTCTCATGATGTACTCTGCATACAAGTTATTTAAGCAGGGTGACGATATACAGCCTAGATGTACTCCTTTTGGAACCAGTCTGTTGTGCCATGTCCAGTTCTAACTGTTGCTTCCTGACCTGCATATAGGTTTCTCAAGAGGCAGGTCAGGTGGTCTGGTATTCCCATGCCTTTCAGAATTTTCCACAGTTTATTGTGATCCACACAGTCAAAGGCTTTGGCGTAGTCAATAAAGCAGAAATAGATGTTTTTATGGAACTCTCTTGCTTTTTCGACGATCCAGTGGATGCTGGCAATTTGATCTCTGGTTCTCTGCAATGCGGGAGACCCAGGTTCAGTCCCTGGGTTGGAAACATCCCCTGGAGAATGAAATGGCAACCCACTCCAGTACTCTTGCCTGGAAAATTCCATGGGTGAAAATTCCACGGACCTGGTACAGTCCATGGTGTCTCGAGAGTCGGACATAACTGAGCAACTTCAGTTTCACTTCTGTATAAGCCCTATCTCCAAGTATAGTCATATTGGGATTTAGGGCTTGAACAGAACATGTGAATTTGGGATTTGGGGGCACAATTCATCCACAACATGTGGCCTATCCAGGCTTAAAGTAATTTGAGAACAAAACACTCAAAAGATGGTTCGTGAACACAGTCTGTCCAGATATGAACTATAGACTGTTCTATTTTAATAAAAAGAATATATTTTGAATAAAAAGTGGGTATAGGCTACTGAACAGCAAATATAAGTGGAATGAGATAATCTGAGGTTGTGTCTATACATTGTGATGTGTAGAATACTTGCACTGTGCTCTATTAGGCAAAGATGCCACAATCCTTGGAACCTTTCCCAGAAGAACATGTTGCGTTTCAAATATCTGTAATAGCAATAAGCCCAATCTATGATTTCTGTCATTGCTAACTTAATTATTTCTATCATTGCTTTGTACTTTAGGTTCTTTTCTTGCCATCAAAACTTACATTTGGCATGGACTTCCAAATGCAAAGTAAATTTTTAATATTTATGATTAGAAAAACTTCATAGGAAAAGAGCGTCTCACAGCAAGTTCTTAAGACAGAACCTAAAGGTGGATAGGGCTTCCCAGGTGATGCTAGTATAAAGAACCCTCCTGCCAATGCAGGGGATGTAAGAGATACGGGTTCAGTCCCTGTGTCGGGGAGATCCCCTGGAGGAGGAAATGGCACCCACTCCAGTATTCTTGCCTGGAGAATCCCATAGATAGAGGAGCTATCTATGGGATAGCCTGGCGGGCTACAGTCCATGGGGTCACAAAGAGTTGGACATGACTGAAGCGATTTGGCACAAAAGTGGATAAACTACTAGGTGAAGTCCCACGTTATAGAGAATGATGATATTCTGATTATCATGTCACTTTTGAGTTTTTTAAAAAATGAATAATCAGAATACTTTATTCATTTTTTGATCGCTTTGTGTGGTGGGCGTGTGGCATCTTAGCTTCCTAACTAGGGATCAAACCGACACCCTCTGCATTGTAAGGCCAAGTCTTAACCACTGGACCACCAGGGAAGTCCCACTTTTGAGTTTTTTTACAATAAAAAAGCAACATTGTGAGAGAGGGATCATGGAGAGATGAGCAGTTAAAGAAACTAAATACGACACATAAAGCCTTGCACTGAGAATTGCAAGAACTTAATAGTGAGACAAACTAGGTTGTAGTCTACACAGATTCTGCGTGGAGATAAACTCCTGACAGCTGTATAGTCTGATGATTATGATTTTTGGATGAAATATATATCTGGGTATGGCTTCCCAGGTGGCTCCATCCCTGGATCGAGAAGATGCCCTGGAGGAGGAAATAGCAGCCCACTCCAGTATTTTTGCCTGGGAAATCCCATGGGCAGGGGAGCCTGGTGGGTTGTAATCCATGATGTCACAAACAGTTGGACACGGCTGTGTGACTGAGCACACACACACACATACACAAATATCTGGGTGAAATACAATGCAAGTGTACTGGAGACATAGTGTATACGATTTTTGTTATGCCCAAGTCTCGAAATCTCCCAGTGACCACCAGGGAGCCGATATCCGATGCAAAAGCAAGAGTTTTTATTACCAAGCTCGAGCTGGGGCTCCCACCAATACCGACGCAGCAGCTATAGGGAGGAGCCCTGAGCTCTGGGTTACATTGCTTATATAGGGTATTCTCCAGCGAGAAATTTGAAAAGTGGGAGTTTCCGGGTTGGGAGACATCTAATTTTGGTTACCTTCTGTGGAAGGGTTAGGTGTTGGGTTCTGATTGGTTCCCATTACCTAGGTAGACCACCAGTCCCTGAACGTCAAGTCAGGAGATTCTGGTCTGGGGTCTGATTGGCTCAAGGGTGGTGGGGTGAGGTCAGGGGATTTCCAAAGGCTCTTGGATTTTCAAAGACTCTTTTCCTGGAACCTTACAAAATGGAGTTTTCCCGTTAACAAAGTGGAGCAGCCTAGGCCCTTCATTCTCACAAGAGAAAACTGAAGAGGCGGTCAGAGGTCGGTGTGATAGTTTTTATCTACCAACTTTGTCTTAGCCCTCTCATACAGTACCAGGTGATGAAGTCTGTTCAAGGATCATTCTGGCTGGAGAAAATGAATATACTCATTGTACATTAAAAATATGGACCCTTATACTGCGCCCTAGAGGACAATTATGGAACAATGCTGATACCCAGGGGAAAATCTCACCTATTCCCTAAGCTCCAAGTAAGATATCATAGGTGGAAGTACTGCTAGAATGGTGGCCTAAGGGCCTCCAAAAATCAACTCTTTTTAAAATTTTAAAGAAATGTTTATTTGGCTGCATCACATCTTAGCTGTGGCACACAGCTCTCTAGTTGAGGTACATGAGCTTAGCTGCTCTGCGGCATGTGGGGTCTTAGTTCATCGACCAGGGATCGAACCCATGTCTCCCGTATTACAAGGTGGACTCTTAACCACTGGACCACTAGGGAAATCAACTCTTTTATAAAAGCAGCTAGACCAAAGTACATGAAGCTAAAAACAACAAGACTGAAGGCAGAAGAAGACAATTCAACAATAAAGCTTGAAGGCTTAGCTATCCCACTCTCAACAGTGGATAAGTAGGCAGATGATCACCAAGAAAATAGATGACGTAAACAACACTTTAAAGCAACTGAAACTAACAGACATCTGTAGAACACTCCGCTCAAGCAAAACAGAGGGCACATTCTATTCACTCACACATGGAACATTCCCAGCACATATGTTAGGCCACAAAATAAGCCACACAAAGTTGAAAGGACTGAAATCACATGAAGTATGTTCTCCAACCACAGTGGAATGAAATAAGAAATCAATAACAGATGGAAATTTGGGGAATTAAAAAACATGAAATTTAAACATTGCACTCATAAATAATGATAGACAAAGATAATTGCACAAGAAATTGGAAAATACTTATAAGCAGAATGAAAATGAAGCCACAGTATACCAGAACTTAAGAAAAACAGCAAATGCAATCTTAGAAAAGAAGTCTCTATTATAAAGAAGACAGACCTTAAAAAGATCTTATGAAAATCACATTTAAAGTTCCTGAAGTTATAGCACTATAATTTTTTTTTTCCTTTGGCTGCAGTAGGTCTTAATTGCGGCCCACGAGATCTTCTGTCTTCTTTGGGGCCAGGGAACATTTAATTGCAACATTTGGGATCTAGTTCCCTGGCCAGGGATCAAACCTGTGCCCCCTGAATAGGGAGCATGGAGTCCTGGACAGGGAAGCACCAGGGAAGTCTCACCTTTGGGTTTTAAAAGAAGTTGGTTTTTGTCTGGTTTGCAGGCTCAGCGGTTCGCTCTTTAGAGGTCTCTGTTCCATTCATTCCGGTAATGAGGCCGTTGCACATGCTAACCTTGTATTGTTCTCTCTGCTACAGGAATATCCACTGAGCTTCTCCAACAGGGGCACGCTTAGCACTGGCTGGGGGAGGCGGGGCCCAGGGGCAGCTTCCAGCCCCGTGGGCGGTTCACCTGAAGTCTCCTCCTTGCAGCCCCTTGCCTGCTGCGGGGTGGGGCTCCCTCCTCTTTGGCTTTGCAAGTGGCCTGAGGGTGGCTGGCTGCTGCCTGGATGCGGGAGACTGGCAGCAGCAAAGGCCTGAAAGGCTCGCTGTGGGACAGCTTGTGCTCCTTCAGCTCCTCTGGAGCTGACTTAGGCGCTCCCACTCCTTGCCCTGAGGGCTTCCCAGGGGGCTTGGTGGTAAAGAATCCGTCTGCCAATGCAGGACACGCAGGAGATGTGAGTTTGATCCCTGGGTTGAGAAGACCCCTTGGAGGAAGAAATGGCAGCCCACTCCAGTATTCTTGCCTGGGAAATCTCGTGGACCAAGGAGCCTGGCGAGCTACAGTCCACTGAGTCGCAAAGGGTCAGGCACAACCGAGCGACTGAGCGGCACGCCTCTCCTTGTCCCTGCCCAGGCCTCTTACGCGTGCAACTCGAGCCAGTGGTGCTCGTTTCCTCAGCAACTGCCTGAGCGCCTGGTACCGAGTGTTCGATGAGCATTGGATGTATTTGGACCAGCTCTATGACCTGGGTCAACTCATTATTTTATATCCCTGGGCTTCCTTCCATCATCTTTTCTGCCAAATAGGGACCTTGAACTGGATGCTCTCCTCCAGGTGACTTTAACTCCAAAGTTCTCATCTTCGACATGTGTGACATCCACATCCTAATAGCTTCATCAACAACTCTTTCCATCCCCCTACCCCAAAGACAGCTGTCAGCACAGCCCAGGGTTTGGGGAGATGAATCTAGTCTTACAAGGCACAAATCATTCCTCTCATCTTCATTTCTTTCACATCTAAGGCGATAATGATTGTTAGCATTTAACGACTTGTTGACCTATAGGAGGTGCCCAAGACTACTTTCAGGTTCAAAATTCTCAGGAAGGACTTGCAAATTCAGAAAGCTTTTATACTCACGGTCACATTAATCACCACGAAAAGTCACAGATCAGAATCAGCAGACATTAAGAGGTCCAGAGGGCAGAGTTCAGGGGAGCCCTGGTGTGAGACTCCCAGCTGCCCTCTCCAGTGGAGTCGTGTGGACGGAGCTCCACTCTCCCAGGAGTGAACATGGAGAGAAGAGAGTGAATTTGATGTATATTTAATCTGATTTGAGGATGTGGGATGTGTGCGTGTTAAGCTGCTTTAGTTGTGTCTGACTCTTTGAGACCCTATGGACCACAGCCTGCCAGGCTCCTCTGTCCATGGGGATTCTCCAGGCGAGAATACTGGAGTGGGTTGCCATGCCCTCCTCCAGGGGGTCTTCCCGCCCAGGGACTGAACCCGCTTCTCCAGCTCCTACACTGGCAGGTGGATTCTTTACCACTAGTGCCACCTGGGCAGCCCTGTAGGAACTGGCAAAATGTGAGCATTGATCAAATTTTAGGGGTCACATGATAGGAAAGTCAAGGATGACCCCCAGTTTCCTGCTTATGAGAGAGGGAATGTTGGAGCAGGTCCGAGTCTGGGGAAGGACAGGGAAGGATGGAGACAGTGAGTTCAGTTTTGAACATACTGGTATGAGGTGACTGTGATAAGCCCATATGGGTGTGAAGTTCACAAAGAGGTTGGAACTGGGAATCACAGGTGTTCAAAGAATTATCAAAGCCTTGTGAGGGGATGAAATTGCCTGGCAGTGGAATTTAGAGTGGGAAGGCACTTTCTTAAGGAGTTCCATTGTATGGAGTCTCTACTAGAGACTGGAGACTGAGGACACTCAGCCAGAAATACAGGAAGAAAACTAGGGGAAGATGTCAGTGTTTCAAGAGAGAGGGGGTGGTTAGGGGTGCTGACTGTGCTGAAAGGTTAAGTAAGAGGAAGACGGTATTAATACAGTGTCCATTGGATCTAGCAAAATCATTGGTCATTGGTGACCCTGCAGTCAGCCATTTTGGAGAAGGGAAGGTAGAGTACAAGCCCTTTGGATGGTCTGAGAAATGAGCAGACACACTGTGGACCCACTTGACGGAGGCTGGGCTGAGGACAGAAAGTCAGATCAGGAAAGAACTGAACCAGGTACTAGGACGGAGGGGTGGTTTTTCAAATGTTATCTATAAAAGTAGAGGGGCTCCCAGCATGTTAAAGTACAAAGTGGAAGGATCTAAGAAGAGGCTGAAAAAGAGGAGAGAGGGATAATATTAGAATGTGGTTAAGAAGGTGGGAGGGTCCGAGTGGTCACAGTCCCCTCCCTAAGGCCACGGGAGGGAGGTGCCTCTTTTCTGTTCAGTTCCAGTCCGCAAATACTCACTGACGGCTGACTTGGCCAGTGATGTGAGAGTTAATCGAAGGCACTTGCGGAGTCAGCGAGAGGAGGGGGAGACAGGCGTCCACGATCAGAGGTGGCGTCAGGGAGCAGGGACCAGGTTTGTTAACTGAGATCGCAGCACCGAGATCTCACAACAGCTTGGGGAGTGAACAGCGGTGTGACTCTGTCCTAACAGATGGAGGCTTGGAAGCCCAGAGAAAGTAGATGACTCATCCTCAGTTAAAAGGAACTGTGGGGCTGAAATGAAAACCCTCCGCGTGACAACATCACATACTGGCTCTTGTCCCTAAACCACATTGCAGGAAAGCGACTGGCCAAGATGCCGGGCGCCCAGCTATCTCTGCTTTTCCAGGGCAATCCTGCTTTAACGTCATCCTCGTCTTTTCCGTGAAGGCAATTCGTTAACTTTCCTTCTGGCATCTCTTCAGATGGCATGTTGGTACTCAGCGCTCATAATCCAGCCTGTTAGCCCGCTGCTGCTTCTGTAAAGCTGGTCTCTCTAAGTATTAATCCTTCTTGGTTTTAAAAAAATTATAGCTCTTTTCTACATCCCAAACTGGGACACACGGGACTTATTTTAATTTGGGAATCTGTGTGGGAATCGTACAGAAGGCTCACGTGGGTGGGGGCCGCCACGGCTGCCCTGGTGGCTCAGTGGTACAGAATCCACCTGCCAGTGCTAAAAAATTATAGCTCTTTTCTACATCCCAAACTGGGGCACACAGGACTTATTTTAATTTGGGAATCTGTGTGGGAATCGTACAGAAGGCTCACGTGGGTGGGGGCCGCCACGGCTGCCCTGGTGGCTCAGTGGTACAGAATCCACCTGCCAGTGCTGGAGACATGGGTTTGACTCCTGGTCCAGGAAGATCCCACAGGCCACAGAGCAGCTAAGCCCCTGAGCCACGACTCCTGAGCCCGCGCTCTAGACACGAATGCGGAGCCCACGCGCTGTGACGCCGGAAGCCGCTGTGCCCTGGAGCCTGTGCTTGGCAACAGAAGAATGCACAAAGCAACAAAGACCTGGCGCAGCTCAGGTTACTAAACAAAGAGTTACTAAAAAAAATAAAGGCTCACAGAGACGACATGAGACGCTAATCTGCAGCCCAAACCTCTGCCCTGAACTCCAGCTCCATGCACCCAGCTGCTTGCCCAGCATCTCTGGATGTCGCCTTTCAAGCCTGAGCCTTCAAAGTCTGACCTACTCCTCTGACACCGTGACCTTGTCTGCCGCCCCCGGCAGCCTCCCCATCATTAACCCTCAGCTAACGCTGTCTCCGTACCTCCAGGTCCTCGGGGGGAGGTGGAACTCCCCTCCTCAATGCATTTTTTACTTTTTAAAAGTTGTATTGAAGGATAGTTGATTTGCAGGCTGTGTCAGTTTCTGCTGTACAGCAAAGTGGCTCCGTTAGACGCACACATATTCTCTTCCACTGCGGCTTTCACAGGCTATTAAAGGCGGTCCCTGAGCCATGCAGGAGAGCAGGTTGTTCACCCATCCTGTGCGCGGGACTTAGCGTCTGCTAATCCCACACTCGCTGTTCTGCCCTCCCCTGCACCCCTCCCCCTTTGGCAACCCCAGGTCAGTTCTCTGTGTCTGTGAGCCTGTTTCTCTTTCATAGATAGGTTCATTTGTGTTGTATATTAGATTCCATATATAAAAATGATATCATATAGTATTTGTCTGTCTCTTTTAAAATAGATTTTATTTTATTTTGCAGAGTATTTAGTTTTTATTTATATATATATATTTTGATCATGCCATGTGGCATGCGAGATCTTAGTTTCCAGACCAGGGGTTGAACCTGTGCCCGCTGCACTGGGAGCATGGAGTCTTAACCACTGGACCGCTAGGGAATTCCCGGTACCTGATTTCAGCATGCGTTAATCCTGGGATGTTAACTTTGATCACTCGGTTAAGGTGGTAGCTTCACATTTCCACTGAATTTACTGTTTTCCTCTTCCAACTTTCTTCTTTGGCACAGAGTCAAGTTCATCCTCAGGGGGCAGGGGAGGCAATGAAGCACCACTTTTTTGTGGGGAGAGTATCTACTATGTTGTTTGGAATTCTTCTGAAAGGAAAATTAGTCTCTTCTCCTCTTACGTGCTCAATGATTTGTTCATGTCAGTGTGCACCTACGTGGACTTTATTCTTCTGTTATAATCCAGTTCTCTCAGTTGTGTCTGGCTCTTTACGACCCCATGGACTGCAGCATGCCAGGCCTCCCTGTTCTTCCCCAGCTTCCAGAGTCTGCCCATCTCCATGGGGTCGGCGATGGCATCCAACCATCTCATCCTCTGTCGTCCCCCTCTCCTCCTGCCTTCAGTCTTCCCCAGCATCAGGATTTTTCTAATGAGTCGGCTCTTCGCATCAGGTGGCCAAAGTATTGGAGCTTCAGCTTCAGCATCGGTCCTTCCAATCAATAATAATCCAACACCACACCTTTCTTTTGTTCTACCTCCCCTATTTTTCCCCTAGCACTTCCTTCCTTTCTCACACTACAAGATGTCCCAAGCTTATCTTGCATTTTCTCTGCCTAAGCCCTAGAGTCAGATGTATTTCCATATTGTAACATTTTACAAACAGCATAGTTCTTTAAAATAATTTCTTAATAGTTTTGAACAAATGGTACATCAACCTGAATTGTATTGAATGTTTAAGTATGAAAAAGTGGAGAGTAACACATAGATTGTGTTGATGGGCTTTTAACTTTATGAAAAAAGAGAATTATCTGCCCATATTAATATGTGTTGTTATTACCTTATCTTAAATATAATATTTAAATAGCAGAAGCTGTTCCCTGCTTGGGTATCTGGAAGTACATTCTGAAGTATACTGTTCTATATATGTCCTTTAGCTCAGGTTTGTTAACTTCGATTTTCAAAAGCACTTGGTGCTTTTAAGGCCTTTTGGTCTTTTGTATTCCACAGTTCGACACTGATATTCCAAAGTATGGACTTCTAAACAAAATCCAGGTTAGAATCCACTGAGAATCCTGAGTGTGAAAATTAGTTTCTTTAATTAAATTGAGGGAATTAGCTGCCACCTCTTCCCTATTGTATCATCTCTGGAAACTCTTCCTTGCTTCTCAACTTCCTCTATTCTCCATCTTTATTTCTGTGTACATTGTATCCCGTGTAATTTCTTTAGGTCTAGCATCCAGTTCATTAATTATTTCTCTGCCTGTGTCTAGCCAGCTCTTTAGCATGCTGATGTTTTTAATTTCAAGTTTTATGCTTTTTATTTCTATGAGTTTTAATTGTTTCTTTTTCAAATCTGCCTGGTCTTTTTCTGTAGAGTTTCTCATTTTGTTTTCCAATGTTCCATTTTCTCTCTAAATATGTTGGATACATTTACCTTCTGTTGTGTATCTGATGATTTTCAAAGTCTGGAGCCTTTGCTAGTGTGCTTTATATTGTATCTGCTCACTCACTCATGGAGACTACGTCCTTGTGTGTGTGTGTGTGCGCACACTGACTAAAAGTTAAGATCCCTGAAACACTGTCACTGGGAATTGTTTGAGGACATGCTTGAGGGTGAAGATTTTAGTTTGATTCTGTCAGGCTCCTGGGACCGCTCTGGATCAAATTCTCAGCTTCAGGTTTTTCTGGACTTGAGTGCGTGCCAAGTCACTTTAGTCGTAGCCCACTAGGCTCCTCTGTCCTTGGGATTCTCCAGGCAAGAATACTGGAGCGGGTGGCTATTTCCTCCTCCAGGGGATCTTCCCAACCCAGGGATCGAACCATATCTATTGCATTGACAGGCGGGTTCTTTACCCCTAGTACTGCCTGGAAAGGTGGTATTAACTGGAGTCACAAACGTGCGTGAAGACTAGTTTGCAGCTATGAGTTTCCAGGGCACCCGTTTCTCCCTGCACCCAGAGTTGAAACGGAGACAGACTCCTTTCCTCACTGACCCCCTTTCAGGGCAGGCTCGTCCTAGCCCACCCTTGCAGTGGTTTCCGATGCAAATACCCACCTGCGTGCCCTGAGACTCGTCTTCTCAGCTGAAGCTCTTGTTCCCCACGGTTGACAGAGGATGCCTCACGGCCGGTTCTCCTTCCAGCATCCCTGCACACGCTCTGATTTTGGCATTGAGAATTTCCTTTTCCTTTTCACAAGCCCGGTCATGCATTTAAGAGGACATTGTTTCTATTTAATCTAGAACGTTAGGATTTTTCATGGGGGAGCATCAGGATGACTTTTTGCTGAACTAGAGGCCTCTTGCAGAGCTCCTCCATCCTCTTGGCTGCAGTGGGGCACGCGCTTCTCTTTCCTCATACTTGAGCCTTCTTTTATGACCACGGTGGCCCAAGCGGTAAAGAATCTGCTTGCCAGTGCAGGAGACGCAATGGACACAGGTTTGATCCCTGAGTCAGGAAGCTCCCCTGGAGGACGGCATGGCAACCCACTCCAGTATTACTGTCTGGAAAATTCTATGGACAGAGGAGCCTGGCAGGCTACAGTCTCTGGGGTCACAAAGAGTCAGACATGATTTAGCGACTGAGGAGACACATTACGACCACACTTCTCACTCCAACAAACAGCTGTTCGCTTTCATACAATTTCACATTAAGGAAGCAGAGTGGGGAAAAAAAGGAATGAGGTTCTGTCTTCTCCTCCTTAGCCAACTAAGAATATAAACATGCCAAGAGTGGGCACTTTCTTAGAAATGCTTTGTATAGTAAGTAGCTGCTTTAAAAAAAAAAAAAAAATATATATATATATATATATTTTTTTTTTTTTACTTATTTACTTAGCTGTGCTGGGGATTCGAAGCAGACAGAATCTAGTTCTCTGATCAGGAATCAAACCTGGGCCTCCTGCATTGGGAGCGTGGAGTTGAGCCACTGGCCTCCAGGGAAGTCGCTAATTGCTCTTAATCATGACCTCTCATGTGTCTCCACAGATTTGTGTGATGAACTGGCGAGTTACTACCTTTAGATCAGCTTTAGATAGCTGAGTGCTGAAGAACTGATGCTTTCAAACTGTGGTGTTGGAGAAGACTCTTGAGAGTCCCTTGGACTGCAAGAAGATCAAACCAGTCCATCCTAAAGGAAATCAGTCCTGAATATTCATAGGAAGGACTGATGCTGAAGCTGAAGCTCCAATACTTTGGCTACCTGATGTGAAAAGCCGACTTATTGGAAAAGACCCTGATGCTGAGAAAGACTGAAGGCAGGAAGAGAAGCGGATGACAGAGGATGAGATGGTTGGATGGCATCATTAATTCAATGGACCTAAGTTTCAGCAAACGCTGGGAGACAATGAAGGACAGGGAAGCCTATTATGCTGCGGTCCATGGTGACACAGAGTCGGACACGACTTAGCAACTGAACAACAACAAGATGGGTTTGGAGCTGAGCTGGCTATTTAAAGTCATCCCTGATTGACTCTTTGTATATTAAAAGACATGCTTTGGTTGAATGGCATAAGAAGTTTTGCTTAAAGTGGGATACTTTTGGCATTGCGCAGCGATATGTAGATTTAACCAGCACAAGGTAACTAGGGGAAGCCTCTGGTATTATCTTAGTGGGCAAAGCAATGACTCTTTCACAATTATATATTTGAGTGTGTGAAAGTCGCTCAGTCATGTCCAACTGTTTGTGACCCCATGGACTATATAGTCTGTGGAATTCTCCAGGCCAGAATACTGGAGTGGGTAGGTGTTCCCCTCTCCAGGAGATCTTCCCAACCCAAGTCTCCCAGGCAGATTTTTACTGTCTGAGCCACCAGGGAAGCCCCAATTTATATATTTAACAGTCAGCTAACGTCCATCATCCAAACAAAGCGACAGGTAAAGCCGTATTTCCTGGCCTCTGAGAAGTTGCCTTTGCCTGCTGCCTTTCATCCCAGATGGGCTGATAAGCACGTCAGGCTCACTGGCCAGGCAGGAAGATGGTTTTGCTAAAGTCTGGTCTAGCAGAAGGATGACAGAGTGGTTGACATGCTTCAACACCTAGGAGAACAGCTACTCATCACTCCTGTTATTTCTGGGAATAGTTACCTCCCCTGGTCCTTTTCAGCAGTAAGGGAATGCTCCCAGAGCAGAAGGTGACCCAGCAGCTTTGGACACTTCTCTGCATCATCTTTTTGGAAAGCACTACCAGTATTTCGTCTGCTCCTATCACCCAGAGCAGGGATGCTCCTCTAAAGAGAGCGAGGGCATGTTTCCCCCCATGCCTGCCTTCGTTGTGCCGCGGAGAGATAGGGAGCCCAAGGAGTCCCATGGACGACGAGTCCAGAATTATTTAGGAAATAAGGACTGGTGATGAAGTAAATGTTTTCCAAAACTTTGCAAATCTCTCTCACAAACCTACAAAGGACCGTTGGAGAGCTTCAGAATGAGAAAGTATAAGATACTAAAGGCTGAGATCAGACTGAGTGGGAGTAATCACAGAGCGAACAATCATTTTTCATCTTTGGAGTCCTTTAAAGCTGTATCTTGCCCTGGTCAGTGCCAAAGATTCCAAGGAGAGATGCCCAGTTGTCAGTTGTGTTAAGAATTTCTAAAAATGGAGGCTACGCTTTGAGTTTAAAAATATGTTGAACAGAATTATGATCTTTGTGTTATTTCATAAAATCCGAGACCTCTTAGCCCTGCTTGCAAGCAGCTCTGTCTTTACAATAACAAGTTCATCAGCGGAGCCGGAAGTCAGACCTGCTCAGGCTGTTTGTTACTTTCCACTAGTCCAAGCGAGGCTCTTTCATCAGCAGCTCCTTTGTGTGCCTCTGGTCCCGAGTTGTCATTTCCTCCTCCCTCCCCACCCCCGTGTGTCTGCATGGTGGAAGCGCCCTGGAGCTGCCTTTTCACTGTGCGGTGCTTTCGGTCTTAATTAACGTGCCCCTGTCTGTCAGGAAGCACAGTGTCCCGAGGCACGTGGGAACATTCATATGCATCGCAGTCTAATTTCAAGCCGCTAAATGTCAGAAGAGCAGAGGCCACCCTGTTTTTGGTCCTGGACTTTGAAGGCAGGTCTCGTTGCTAGGGGATAAGGATATCCCCTTCACCGGCTCCCACAGAGTCGAAGGGAAAGAGCCCGCAGCTGGAAGCAGTCTCCCCACACCAGGACAGCTTCCTTTCACTTCCCGGGACAATGGGTGAAAGCAGCTATTGTCGGCAGCTCCCAAGGCAGCCATTCCTCCTGGGCAGAAATAAGAGGATGATCATTTGAACAGGATCCTGAAATATGAGTAAATATCATCAAATACAGAAAGGGATACTTTCAGGGGCATTCCACTCCTGGCTACGAAGAGTCGATGAAACGGACCAACTTTTCTATCGCGAGCAATCATTTAAGAGCCAGATAAATTGCCAAAGACACCTGTTTGAAGGCCTTGGTGAGTAACCAAGGCAACCAGGAAGTGGCCACCTCTGCTTTGGGGGCACTGGTGCTCCAAGGCGTGGGGCCCAGCAGCAGAGCAGAAGCGCTGCCCAGGGTTCCCGGCGGTCTCGCGGTGTTGGGGCCACGCTGAAGCCCACTGCCACGAAGCATGAGTACGCTGATGAGACACTGAGTGGAGGCGCGCGGCACAATCCCAGCTTATCGCCTGCTGCTGGTTTGGTCGGTAAGTTGTGTCTGACTCTCGTGAGTCCTTGGACCGTCGATTGGATTCTCCAGCAAGTATACTGGAGTGGGTTGCCATTTCCTTCTCCAGGGGACCTTCACGACTCAGGAACTGAACTCAAGTCTCCTGCATCGTAGGCAGATTCTTTACCGACTGAGCTGCGAGGGAAGCCCGTTTATCACTTAATGCACACTAAATGAGAAATAAAGCTGTTTTATGAAGTGCTTGCTCAGCAGATCCTGCCTTCCCCTCCTTCAACACACAAACCTGCTCTTCATCAGAAAGTTCTTGGTGAGCGTGAAGTCATTCTCAGGGGGATGGAGTTCCATGTTTCTGGTCGGAGGCAGTCAGCCTAACATGAGGGCTGGTCGACTTGTGATGAGCAGCTTAAACTCTGGATTAGGCATCTTGTCCCTGGACAGTGCCAGACAGGCACTGTTTTTTGTTTTTTTTTTTAAACCGTAAGAGCAGGTATAAAGTCTATTATTATAGACATAACATGCAACAAGAGGGAGAGACAGTTTGTTTTTAATATGTAGTTTTATTTCGGTATTTGGCTGCACTGGTCTTAGTTGTGCCACTCGGGATCTTCGATCTTCACTGCAGCGTGTTTCCTGAGCAGAGACTAAAGCCAGGCACCCGCGCTGGGAGGTCTGAGTCCCAGCCACTGGGCCGCTAGGGACGCCCCCATGCCGGCCCCGTTGATTTGACTCTTTGGTCTTCCCTTTTCTTCTTTCCTATGATCACCGTTCTCTTAGTTTGCACAGAATTCTTTCAATCAGGGTGGAACATGATTAATTTGGTTTCTGCTCACTGGCTTACACTCACACTCCAGTCCTGGGGTGTGCTGGAGCAAGCTCCCACTGGCTTGGAAGGACTGACTATGCTTGTCTCTTCCCAACTCTGTAGCCAGTTATGTTGAGTCAACAGCTCGAGCTGGCTGTGGTGGGGTAGTTCCACCATGGAAGCTGTAAATCCTACACATCAGGACTTCTTCCCAAAGAGCCCAGTGTTAAACACTGACCAGCACTCCACTGCCCAGACCTCTTCATCTGAGCCTGTGGGGGTAGTCCAAAGTCTTGGGTCTCACATTTCTAGAAATTCTTTGATTACTCCTGCAAATCATTCATATTGTCATCATCCGAGATTTATTATAGACATAACATGCAACAAGAGGGAGAGACAGTTTGTTTTTAATATGTAGTTTTATTTCGGTATTTGGCTGCACTGGTCTTAGTTGTGCCACGCGGGATCTTCGATCTTCACTGCAGCGTGTTTCCTGAGCAGAGACTAAAGCCAGGCACCCGCGCTGGGAGGTCTGAGTCCCAGCCACTGGGCCGCTAGGGACGCCCCCATGCCGGCCCCGTTGATTTGACTCTTTGGTCTTCCCTTTTCTTTCTTTCCTATGATCACCGTTCTCTTAGTTTGCACAGAATTCTTTCAATCAGGGTGGAACATGATTAATTTGGTTTCTGCTCACTGGCTTACACTCACACTCCAGTCCTGGGGTGTGCTGGAGCAAGCTCCCACTGGCTTGGAAGGACTGACTATGCTTGTCTCTTCCCAACTCTGTAGCCAGTTATGTTGAGTCAACAGCTCGAGCTGGCTGTGGTGGGGTAGTTCCACCATGGAAGCTGTAAATCCTACACATCAGGACTTCTTCCCAAAGAGCCCAGTGTTAAACACTGACCAGCACTCCACTGCCCAGACCTCTTCATCTGAGCCTGTGGGGGTAGTCCAAAGTCTTGGGTCTCACATTTCTAGAAATTCTTTGATTACTCCTGCAAATCATTCATATTGTCATCATCCGAGAGTTCAAGTACATCTCTGAACCAGTGAACCAGTGAAGTTGCTCAGTCGTGTCTGTTTGCGATCCCATGGACTATAGCTTATCAGGCTCCTCCATCCATGGAATTTTCCAGGCAAGAGTACTGGAGTGGGTTGCCATTTCCTTCTCCAGTCTCTGAAAGCAGCCTCATTCCTCTTATCTCTAGATTCCAGAGGGGAACATTTTACTTTTGGCCCCAAATACTGGAGAAGGAAATGGCAACCCCCCCGCAGTATTCTTGCCTGGGAAATTCCATCGGCAGAGGAGCCTGGTGGGCTACAGTCCATAGGGTTGCAAAGAGTTGGACGTGACTCAGCGACTAAGCAACAACAAGAACCAGCAGAAGGCCAGACTGTGACGAGCTTTGAAGAGCAGCCTAAGATAAGTGACAAGGAAAAACGAGCTTGGACGCAGCTGTACTGTCCACTGACTGGTGACGGAGGCCTGCATGGACGCACACTCGCCCACCTCCCAGACTGTCATTTCATTTGAGAGCCACCTCATTCCACCACCCAGGGAAACGTTCTCCCAGAACTACTGGTGAGTCTCGAGGACTCTCAGGATGCCACTACACTTCCGTCCGCTGCATACTTCTCTTTCCACACCTGTCTTCCAATTAGTCAATGTTTGGCGGGGGGCCTTGAATCCCAGGAGATAGACAGTCTTAGAAACAGACCCTCAGGTCTGTTATGCCAAAACTAAGTCACGTCAGCCATCCAGAGGACAGAAAGTCTGTGGTCATGGAATGACAGCTCAACGGTTGATGAGAAGAATTCATGGTTTTACTGTATTTATTTATACACAAGCATCTCAGGTGATTGCTGTTATTAATATACATCCAAAGTCTATTTCTTATAACCTGAGATGTTCCCCTGTTAAGCCCTATAATGACTGTACCCTGAGCAAGTAAGGTTTTGTTTTGCTTTGTTTTGCCTCAGAGTGTAGCCTAAAGTACAGTTCTGATTGCCTTGTAAATAGCATCTTCCTTGAGTAATTATCTCAGTAACCGCAGGTGGTTGTGGTTGATCCAAAAAATTTCCCTTGTGAGACAGAGTCTGTCCATGCTTCCCATTAAGTCATGGAGACCAAACCTAAGAGTGAGGTTGAATACTTATTCAATATTTACTCAGGGTGAGTTCACAGCAGCAAAGAGAGCTGAGAAAAATAAACAGCCATCAGCACAGAAGAACCTCATTAAATCAGCTGATGGGAGCTGGTAGCTTTTCATATTTACTGTAATGTGATGGTGTATAACTCAGGATCCTCCTAGAAGGCCTCCAAAAAACAGACTTAAAAAAAAATGAAGACACAGAGCTTAAATATTCATATTTGTTGTTGTTCCTCAGTCGATCAGTCATGTCCGACTCTTTGTGATCCCATGGACTGCAGCACATTGGCTTCCCTGTCCTTCACTCTCTCCCAGAGCTCGCTCAGACTCCTGCCCATTGAGTCAGTGACGCCATGCAACCATCTCATCCTCTGTCGTCCCCTTCTCCTCCTTCCTTCAGTCTTTCCCAGCATGGGTCTTTTCTAATGAGTCTGCTCTTCACAGTAAATATTCATATACTTTCTTTTAAAATAATATCTACCTGTGCAGTCCTTGAAGCTTTTCCAAAGATTCTTCATCTGTGTTATTTTACGAAATTCTTATAACAACACCGTGAGGGAATGCAGTGTGCCAACTATGTCATATCTCTCTCTTCTCACAGCTGCAGAAGGGGACACTGAGGCTCCAAGAATGGTGATGCTGGCCAGCGTGACCCAGGAGTGGACCACAGTCATTCAGATTCAAGATTCTTGGCTTGGCAACTACTGTGCTGACCAAGAGGCTCAGGGCCGTTTGTTTTGAAGGTGAAACGTGCTTCATGATAGGGGGATGTTCACTTTTGATTAAGATGTTTAAGTGGGCTTCCCTGGTGGCTCAGATGGTAAAGAATTCACATGCAATGCAGAATACTTGGGTTCAATCCCTGGGTCGGAAAGATCTCCTGGAAGAGGAAATGGCAACCCACTTTAGTATTCTTTCCTGGAGAATCAGAGGAGCCTGGCGGACTATAGTCCGTGGGATCACAAAGAGTCGGAAATGACAGTGACTAACAGTTTCACTTTCAGAAGTAGCAAAAAGAGGTGTGATTGGAATTGGGGTCCTGACATTGAGGGCAGTGTTGGGGCTGATCACAATGGCTCTGATGGGCCCGCCCCTGGAATTCATCCTCTGTCTGGGCTCCGCCCGCTCTGGCCACGTGACTCAACTTCAACCAATACAGCAGCGCACAAGGGATGCTGCCCCAATTCCGGGGCTAAGCCTTCCTTAAAGGGGTTTTTGCACTTTGGGGAACCTTGAGCTGCCGTGTTAAAGTCCAGCTACCTAGAGAGAAGCCATGAAGAGGCCACATTTAGAGGGAGAAACCCTGAGTCTACAGAGGGAGAGGAGAGACAGACAGACGGATAGAGAGAGAAGAGAGGCAAGGAGCCCCCGCGGAGCCCTCTCCATCGTTCCAGCTGTCCCTGCCTTGGGACAGGGGTTGCTGACCCAGAAGCTCAGAATGACCTGAAGCTCAGAAGACACAGATTCCCACTCGACGAGTGTCTTTTCTGCAGAAAGGCAGTACATTCCGCCGAGCTGTCATGATTTCTGTTTCGGTAAAGTGGTCCAGCCACTGTTAAATGCTGAGTTTTATGTATGCTTGGCTGTGCTGGGCCTTTGTTGCTGTGAGAACGTTTCTCTGGTTGCGGTGCGCAGGCTTCTCGCGGTGCTGGCTTCTCTTGTTGCGGAGTCCAGTTTCTAGGGTGGTGCGGCTTCAGAAGCTGCAGCTTCCGGGATCTAGAACCCAGGCTCAGGAGTGGTGATACGCGTGCCTGGTTGCCCCGCGGCATGTGGGATCTTCCTGGACCAGAGATGGAACCTGTGTCTCCCGCCTTGGCAGGTGGATTCTTCACCACCGAGCGGTGCACCAGGGAAGCCGGGTCACGACTTCTCAGGCAGCTCTATCGGTAATCGAGACTCAGCTGTGGACCTGTAGGGGGTGCCTGTGGCTTCTCTCCTCAAGTTTATATTCTCACTGCTGCTGCTGCTGCTAAGTCGCTTCAGTCGTGTCCAACTCTGTGCGACCCCATAGACGGCAGCCCGCCAGGCTCCCCCGTCCCTGGGGCTCTCCAGGCAAGAACACTAGGAATATGTAAAGTGACAGTGGAGGTGAAACGACAGTCTCAGGTGAGCAACGATAGAAGGTAACAACACAAGCTGGGCCCCAGGACAGGACATGATGAGCTCATCAATGGCAGGTCACAGTTCGGAGAACAAGGAAGTGACTTTGGGCAGAGCTTGTCTGGGAAAGCTTCACCCAGAAGAAGACAGTTTTTTAAAAACTTTTGGCCACACCATTCAGCATGCTGGATCTTTGTTTCCTGACCATGGTTCGAACCTGTGCCCCCGGCACCGGTGTGGAATCTTAACTAATGGACCCCCAGGGAAGTTCCAAGAGCATGTGACCTTGTGCCGCCCTGTCACTAGTGGTAGCAGCGTGCCAGACTCTGAGTACAGCAATCAGGCCACTGGTCAGCAGGCTGAGGTCCCCTAAGCTTGACAGCTGGACTGATACGGTTATGGTGGGAATCAGTGTCCAGAGTGATTTATACTTTTGATTTCCCAGACCAGTTGCTTTCTATTTCTTAGCATTACCTGATGAATCTGTGTGCTAATTAGTAGCTGTTACTTCATTCTCAGCAGCTTAACCTGCTGCCAGAAATCCTGATGGAGCTAAAAATGAAAGATTGCCAAGAGACACTAATTACATCTCAAGGGACAGGCCCGAGATATTTAGATGATCTTTTCTCCTCCTTTATTGCCTTCCCCTGGTGAGTAAGTTTGCTCTAATCATTTCTGAAAGGAGCAAGTTACATCACAACTCCAGCACCTTGGGATTTGTACATGTAAGGGCTAAGAGGAGGATCTGATTCTTTAGCAGAGTGGTTGGCAATCTTTGAAACGAGGTGTGTCCAGGCCATTTACTGACTGCACATTTGCCCAAAGGATAGAATAAGGGAGATGGTGGGATAAGACATCACTTTGCCAACAACGGTCTGTCTAGTCAAAGCAATAGTTTTTCCAGTACTTATGTATGGATGTGAGAGCTGGACCAGAAAGAAGGCTGGGCACCAAAGAATTGATGCTTTCAACCCGTGGTGTTGGAGAAGGCTGTTGAGAGTCCTTTGGCCTGCAAGGAGATCAAACCTGTCAGCCCTAAAGGAGATCAGTCCTGAGTGTTCATTGGAAGGACTGATGCTGAAGCTGAAATGCCAGTACTTTGGCCACCTGATGTGAAGAACTGACTCACTGGAAAAGACTTTGATGCTGGGAAAGACTGAAGGCAAGAGGAGAAGGGGACGGCAGTGGATGAGTAGATGGTTCGATGGCATCACTGACGTGATGAACATGAATTTGAGCAAACTCCAGGAGACAATGAAGGACAGGGAAGACTGGCGTGCTGCAGCCCACGGGGTGAGAGTCAGGCATGACTGAGTGACTGAGCGACAACAGGCTGGGTGTTCACCTTGCAGCTCCTGATTCAGGGCGTGGACTCTTTTAATCTGAAATGAAGGGATTAAGGCAGGCAACAGTACACGAGGTCACAAAAATCAGACATGCCTGAGCACCTGAACTACCCCCAAGGTGGCAGAGACAGTTCACGTGCCAGCAAAGCCTCGCGGGCGCTGCCTTTGGCGCATGGTGAGCCAGCTTCTGTACCAGGACCTCGCTGTGTCAGTGTCTGTGAACTTCCTGCCGTGCATGTGGCCACAGTTAACATTCGAGTTGATAGTTAAGAGTTAAAGACCTTGGATGTGTCGCCTTCAAAATAATGCAATGCATGAGAGTTAAGATTTATCTGGGGAAGAATGAGGATTGCCGTCCAGGTGGCAGCACCTCAGATAGCCCTAACAGACTGCTCCGAAGAGGCAGGAGGAAAGACAGTGTACCTGCGATTTTGGTGAGGGGGGGTACATGCAATCGAGCACGCATTTTTTGCAGAAAGCTTCTGCTAGTGTCATGAAGCTTCTGCGAGGCGCTAGAAACAGTAGTCACCGTGGAGGATGTTAGTGCTTTTCTAGATATGAAGGGATATAAGAACTGGGCTCATAAAATCAGGTCCTGAGAATGTCTGACTATCTGAAGACCTGTCCTGCCAGTTTTGCCCTGAGCTTGAATGCCTCATCTCTGCTATTCACCCTAAACTCCTTTCGGAGGGTATTGAAGGTCATCCTTGTAGAGGGAGATGTGTGCTCGGCCGCTCGGTCATGTCCGACTCTGTGACCCCGTAGACTGTAGCCCGCCAGGCTCCTCTGTCTACAGGATTTTTCAGGTAAGAATATTGGAATGGGTTGCCATTTCCTTCTCCAGGGAAGCCTGTACTATGTGGTTCCTTCCAAACAAAGCAAAAGTTCAGGGACTGCCCCTGGATCTCCAAATACCCAGAGGGACTGTGCATCCTCACCATCTGGCCCATCTGACAAGCACTAAGGGCAGCACTTGGACTACATGGTGTAACCTTCTAGGATCCTAGGGGTTTGCCACTTAAACGATTATTACACATGAGGCCCAGTGAGAAACTGAACACTGAGGGCTAGTGTATGATTAATTACCCCACAAACCCTATTTGAACACCTCTATACTCATGGGGCAGAGAAGGCAATGGCACCCCACTCCAGTACTCTTGCCTGGAAAATTCCATGGATGGAGGAGCCTGGTGGGCTACAGTCCATGGGGTCACTAAGAGTTGGACACAGCTGAGCAACTTCACTTTCACTTTTCACTTTCATGCATTGGAGAAGGAAATGGCACCTCACTCCAGTGTTCTTGCCTGGAGAATCCCAGGGACAGGGAGGCCTGGTGGGCTGCCGTCTATGGGGTCGCATAGAGTCGGACACGACTGAGGTGACTCAGCAGCAGCAGCAGCAGCAGCAGCATACTCATGGAGTTGCAAAGAATCTGACAGGACTGAGTGACTGAACTGAAATGATACTTAAGTAATTAATAAGTAACTGACACTTTGCTGTTCAGTTCAGTTCAGTTGTTCAGTTGTGTCCCACCCCATGTATCGCAGCACGCCAGGCCTCCTTGTCCATCACCATCTCCTGGAGTTCACTCAGACTCACGTCCATCGAGTCCGTGATGCCATCCAGCCATCTCATCCTCTGTCGTCCCCTTCTCCTCCTGCCCTCAATCCCTCCCAGCATCAGAGTCTTTTCCAATGAGTCAACTCTTCTCATGAGGTGGCCAAAGTACTGGAGTTTTGGAAAACTAATACAGCAAAGGCTTATTCCTGCCCTCCAGGAACTTCCTGTCAAAGGCATCAGTAAGAACAAAGAGCCTCCAGAGCAGCTGCTAGAATTGTTGTTCAGTCACTAAGTCCAGTCTGAGTCTCTGAGACCCCATGGACTGTAGCATGCCAGGCTTCCCTGTCTTTCGCTCTCTCCTGGAACTAGCTCAGACTCATGGCCGTTGAGTTGGTGGTGCTGTCTAATCATCTCATCCTCTGCCACTCCACTCTCCTCTTGCTCTGTCTTCCCCAGAATGAGGGTCTTTTCCAGTGAGTCAGCTCTTTGTATCAGGTGGCCGAAGTTTTGGAGCTTTAGCTTCGTCAGTCCTTCCAGTGAGCACACAAGTTGATTTCCTTTAGGATGGACTGAGTTGATCTCCTTGCTGTTCAAGGGACTCTCAAGAGCCTTCTCCAGCACCACAATTCGAAAGCATCGATTGTTTGGTGCTCAGCCTTCTTTATGGTCCACCTCTCACACCATCTCTCACATGACTGCTGGAAAGATCACAGCTTTGACCCTGGTCTTTGTCAGCAAAGGGATGTCTGGGTGTTAAACGCGCTGTCTAGGTGTGTCACAGCCTCCCTTCTAAGAAGCAAGCCTCTTCTAGTTTTACGGCTTCAGTCACCATGCTGAGGGGTTCTGGAGCCCCAGAAGAGAAACCCCCTCACTGCACACTGAATCGGCGGGCCCTGATCCAGCAAGACTGGGGTCCCTACAAGAACAGGAGACACAAAGGGGCGCACAGAGAGGAGGCCGTGGGAAGGCAGCGTTTCCTCCTGGCTCCGCGAGCTTTCCCCAGCACCTCTGTGGGGCCTGACGTCGAGAAGGCACCACTACGTACCCCATGGAATGTCCATACTCACCCATGGGTAGGGAAGGCCCAGGGACTAAAGTCAATATATTGGGGACGAGGCATGGTTTAAACTCTGTGTATCAATACGCAGAATATATGGAATGTTAGGAGATTAGAGCTGATAGAAGTTTTAGAAAGTGATGTATTTTAGAAGCGTAATTGCCAAAGATTAGGTCTTTGGTCCAGAAGTCCTCAATAATTTGTCAAAATGCATAGAACAGGTTAATGAGAGGAATGTGTGTATGTGTGGGTATGTGATGTTAAGCTACACCATAAAATACGTTGAGGAAATTTTTTCATTTTTGGTCATAGCACCCGGCTTGCAGGATATTACTTCTTTGACTGGGGACTGAACCTGGGCCCACGGCAATGGAGGCCCGAGTCCTAGCCACTGGGCCACTAGAGAATTCCCACATTGAGACAGTTTTTGAATGTTAGCCTATTTTAAAAGACACACACACACATATACAATCAGGAGTTTGATAAAGTGATAAGATTTCATCACCAACCATCCGACGTTCAGCAGCCGTTCATTCAGTTTGCTCTGTGCCCACACTGCTCCGGGCGCTGCAAGTGCAGTGGAGACTGAGGCAGAGAGGGCACCTCTCTTCATGAAGCTTCTGTTCTAGGCAGAGCAGAGAGACAGCCAACAAATAAATAAAGAACGGAC
>SJYC01139605.1:0-21666 GCA_006408675.1 Madoqua kirkii | reverse complement strand
AGAGGGCACCTCTCTTCATAAGCTTCTGTTCTAGGCAGAGCAGAGAGACAGCCAACAAATAAATAAAGAACGGACAGGCTGCGGTGATAAGTGCTGTGACGGTCACAAGACATGGTCAGCTCTTGCCCACTTCATCCACTGGACAAATATTTACTGAGCTCTGACTGTATGCCAGGTACTGCCCTGGGCCCCGGTGACCTGGTGGAGACAGGACAGAACAGCTCCCTGAACTGATGGGGATGCGGCAGATCCACGAGTGGGTGTAACAACCCCAGATGACCTGCTGCTGCGAAGGAAGGAAGCGGGGTGATTACCTTGGAGCAAGAGGAGTGGCTTGGGAGGGGTGGAGGGGAGGGGCAGACAACTTAGATGCTTCTCAGAGCAAGGGCGGCGTGTGCTATCTTAGTTCCCAGACCAGGGATCCACCCCACATCCGGGGGTCTTAACCACTGGACCACCAGGGACGCCCCGGCTCCTCTGCTTGTAGCCCTCGCTGGCTGGTGGTGGAGGAGCAGAACTTCAAGCCTCTTTTCTGATTGGGTGGGTGCTCCCTGGGGCCCCTGCCTCGCCACGGAAGGCTTTGTGAAGACAGTCTCTGAGTGTTCGATGGCCTCCCAGGCTGACCACCGTGGTTCCTGAGCATTGGTTCTGACATACTCAGCCCATGGACGAGGTGCGCACTGTTTACTCCACGGCGCCAAGTGGGTCTCGGGGGGCTAATTGCCTTCATTGTGTAAATCCACGCTTAGAGACGGTGGGCGCACGCCCATTATGCACTCAGCCGGCTGAAATGCTTCTCTGTTGCTGTTATAGTCAATGGTGAAAATCACACACACCGATTTGTAAAGTAAGCGATTTTTTTTCACCCGATAGATCATAATAGCTCTCCAGAGTTGTTAAGGCCTAAACAGTCCATTGAGAGCCTGTAGAGCTGGGGATGGGGCGCCAGGGGGGAGTTGGGGAGTGACAAGAAGGGTCTCATCTTTTCACTCCTTCCAGAAAGCCGCCAGGAGACAAACTGGCAGGCTTTTTTTTTTTTTTTAATTTTGGCTGTGCTGCATGACCAGTGGGATCTTAATTCTCCAACCAGGGATCAAACCTGTGCTCTCTATTAAAAGCCTGGAATCTTAACCACTGGACCACCAGCAAAGTCCTTTCTTTTCCTTTTTTCTGTTCCTCTGGTGGCAGGTACTCCCACCGGCACTCCAGTCTTAACGCCGTCTGTACTTCATGGGCTCGTAAATACCACTGGATTCTTTTCTGCGTGTCCATGCACAATTCTCTGTTTGGCTGGCACCTGACTCCTGCTCTTTCCTAGTAAACCCTCTGTAGTGTGTGTCAAGAACAGGAAGGGCCGTGCATAGGCTGGGCCTGCAGCCAGGTCCCTCTACTTTGAGGTTCAACTCAAGACCGACCCTCAGCCCAAGGCTACGCTTTCCTCTGAGCCCTGAGGATGGTGACGGGGCCCACAGTGGTGACAGTGGCGGTGGTTTTGACGAGGAGAACGGCAGCCAGCACCCACTGGGTCCTCTGTGAGAGCCTAGAGCCGCTGCGCTCTAACCCTCTATCTGGGCCAGGTAACGTGACATTAATACGACAGTGCCCCAAGCCGCTTAATGTTGTTCCCATTAATCAGACCAGGAGGCGGAGGCAGGACAGGCTAAGTGACCGCCTTGGCCGCACGGCTACTCAGACGCAGAGTGAGGATCTGGAATCCAGGCCACAGGCCTTAGGGGGCTCAGCCCCGAACCCTCCCGCAGGCTGCCTCGCTGAGGTCATGGGTCCTGGTCTTGCCCTTGCTCCCCTGCTGGGATTATCAGCTAACCAGCTCCACTACCGTGCCTCCTTCACTTCTCAAAGCCCAGTGATCTTAGTCCTTGTCGTCCCGAAGTGCACGCAGGAAGCGCTCAGTTATCGTCAGTCAGCTGGCCAAGACCCTGGCGGGCAGATGGTGAAAGGCTTTCATTTCACAGAAGCAGGCCCTCGGCTGGCTCTTTCATCGTAAGGGGAACCCCGTGGCCCCCACCCAGGCTCCGGGGGGTGTCAGAAATCCAGAGATGCTTGGTTGAGGGGAGACAGAGAGGAGGGACGCTCCCAGGGAGGGGAGGGGAGGAGAGGAGGGGTTGGTCCTGGGAGGAGCACTCTGGAAGTGGGGAAGAGGCGAGACCCAGTCTCCAAGGTCCGGTGGAGAGCCGCAGGGCTGGCGGGACCCCTGCAGAGTCCAGTTCGGTCTGGATCAGCTGGCCGGGCTGTTAGCCTGACTTGTCCTCAGGTGTCAGCAGCCTGGAGGCCAGGTGAGATGGCTTGAGGAGGCGGCCGGGCCACCCACCCGGCTGTTGAAAGGCGTAGGCCCCACTGGTAGGATACAAGGGTGCTTCAGAGTGCCTGTCTTCCGGCAGCCCGAAGGCCACTGCTCTGACCCCTACGTGGACTTCAGGAGGCAGAGAGGGGCCCTGGCCCCTGCCCTTGGATTGGCTGTGGAGGCAGGTCAGCCACAGTGCCTGGCACAACGAAGTAGGTGCTTGAGGCTTGTTGAATGAATGCAGGAATGAATGGACCAGAGCCACGCCCTTCTGCACGAAGCAGGTCCACGCTGTCATCCTGGACGTGGGGGCAGGAAAGGAAGGACTCTGTCCACATGACTCAGCCGGTGGCCTGCAGCGGACCAGGGGGTCCACAGGGGTCTTTCTCAAAGGGTGACCTATGGGCAGACCGCCCTGGAATGTTGGGAGGGTTCTAGGAATCTGCTCTGGCAAACTCTGTAGGTGATTCTTACATGGAAGACAGGGCCTGACAATTAAGAGAAAAAACAAGACAATCAAGTGTTCCTTCGAACTCAGAGCAAAACAATGGCTTCGATCTAAGACGGCTCAGGATAACTGTCTGAGTAACAAGACCATTTGTCTGCCCTGGGTCTTAGTTGCAGCACCTGGGACCTTTGGTTATGGCACACAGAGTCTCTACTTGGGGCTCAAGGGCTCAGTAGTTGGGGTGCGAGGTCTTAGTTGCTCCATGGGATGTGGGATCTTAGGTCCCTAATTAGAACCCATGGCCCCTTCGTTGGAAGGCAGGTTCTTAACCACTGGACCACAAGGGAAGTCCCAAACTTTGTTTTGTTTTTTTTTTTTAAGTGAACAATTATATATGTTACAGAAATATAGCTGCATGTCTTGATATGTATACGAGCAGTGAAATCATTAACCTCTGCACCACCAGGGAAGCCTGTTACAGTCAAACTAATTAACATATCTATCCATCTCCTAACACATTTAGCACTTTTTGTAGCAAAGGCACCTGAAATCTACTGTCTTAGCAGATTTCCAGTATATAAATATAATTCAGTGTTGTTAACTATAGTCACCACGCTATACATCAGATCTCAAGATACTATGGGGCAATGCATGCTAACACATTAGCTATATCAACGAACACATTTAAACAGCATCAGCAGGGCAATTCAAGTCAACGAACTCTGAAAACAATTTATTATGAGGCCATATTTATACGAGTGTGTCTTAAAAACTTCTTTTATTGGAGTATTTGATTGGAGTAGTTGTGTTGGTTTACAGGTGTATAGCGAAGTGAATCAGTTATACGTATACACATAGTCACTTTTATTTTTTTTGGAGAGTAGAATTGACATATATACACCGTGGTGTGTGAAATAGACAGCTAGCAGGAAGCTGTCTATTTCAGGGAGCTCAGCTCGGTTCTCTGTGATGACCTAGAGGGATGGGATGGTCGGGGGTGGGGCTGTCTCTTATACACATCTAGCACCTACTTCGTTGACATATATACACCGTGGTGTGTGAAATAGACAGCTAGCAGGAAGCTGTCTATTTCAGGGAGCTCAGCTCGGTTCTCTGTGATGACCTAGAGGGGTGGGATGGTCGGGGGTGGGGTGGGAGGGAGGCTCAAGGGGGAGGGGACCATGTATACAGGTAGCTAATTCCCTTTGTTGTACAGCAGAAACTAACACAATATAAAGCCATTATACCCCTATTAGCAAATAAATTTTAAAAGATTCTTTCCCCATGTAGGTCATCAGCTAGTTGTCCATGTTTAATTCTTTGAGTGAGTGACTGAAAGTCACTCAGCTGTGTCCAACTCTTTGCAACCCCATGGACTAGACAGTCCATGGAATTTTCTGGGCCAGAATACTGGAGTGGGGAGCCTTTCCCTTCTCCAGGGCATCTTCCCAACCCAGGGATTGAAGCCAAGTCTCCTGCATTACAGGCGGATTCTCTACCAACTGAGCCGCAAGGGAAGCCCAAGGATACCGGAGTGGGTAGCCCTTCTCCAGGGGACCTTCCCGACCCAGAAATCGAACTGGGGTCTGGGTCTCCTGTATTGCAGGCAGATTCTTTACCAACTGAGCTATGAGGGAAACCCGTTTAATTCTTTAAAAAATTGCTATACCTACTTTCTCTCTCCCTTCTCAGCAAAATGCTTTGTTTAAATGTAAGTTCCTATCTTTCTTCACCTCTCACCTCCTTGGTGACAGTCCTGTGGCCACCTCCACCCTTGGGACCCCTCATCTGAGCACTTCTCTCTATGTCTAAATCTCCAGTCACCTTGAAATGAGCCAGTTTCGTCCTTCCCGGCGTCCCAAAGCTCTGGCTCACCCCTCTCCATGTCACTAGATGGCGCACGAGAGTAACTTGGTTTTCCCCCCTGGGAAGAAAGACCTTGTTTGTTCCGTCTCCTTGGCATGGAGAGTTCCTGTGCCAGGGGTGGGGGCTGCTCTGCGGTGTTCGCTGCCTAGGGCCACCCTGACCAGAAAGGTGGCGAGTGTTTGAGAATCTAATGTCTTTAGCTGGAGAAGCCATCCCGGGGGCCATCCCTCCAGATGGCCTGGAGGGAACTCTGAGAGCCACACAATGGGCACAGAGGCATCAAAAGTCAGGGGCATCCATGCCCGCCCCGGCTTTGGCTTTTAGCCCGGGCAGCCGCAGTGGGCGGACCTGGTGGGAGCTGGGGGTGCGGTGGGTGAGCAGGAGAGGGTGGGGGGACGAGGAGGGTAGCGGGAGTAAAGGTAGACAGCTCCCATCTGTCTCCTCGGCGCCTAAGCCGAATACCTAAGCCTGGGGTCCCAGCCAGCCAACCTGCACGTGTGAGATCAGGGTGTGAGCAGGGCTGGGCTCTCCTCCTGGCCGCCTCCGTGCTGTATCCCATCATGCATCTGCAAGCCAGGAAGGAAGTGTGTCCTTCCACCCTCCCTCTCTCCCTTCCTTCCTCTCCCGCCTTTCGTCCCTCTCTTCATTCTCTCCAAACTCAGCAAATTATACACATTAAATATATGTGCAGTTAATATGTCCAGATTGGGATCAATATCAGTTTATGTCAAAACACTGATAAAAACTGTATTTTTGACATTTTTTGTTTGCTCTGCTTTCTCTTCTCTTGCACTTGTGGCTGTATACATTTTTACAATAATTACCATTTCGAGGTATGATTTATGTACAGTAACCTGCGCCTCTTTAAATGATAGGATTTGATGAGTTTTGATAGATGTCTGTACTTGTAAAACTGCCACTGCACCAAAGAGGCAGAACATTTCTACCCAGATGTCCTGGTCCCTCCCTCCCCTGTGTGCCCTCCACTCTCCAGGCTGCCTTCTGTCATTAAAATGTCTGGTTGCATTTTCTAGAGTTGCATGCAGACAGGTTCTTAGAAAGTTAAACACACACCTGAGTGCTTACCTAGTAAACTACAACAAGAGCTCTTTTGTGTCCGGGTTCTTCCACTCAGTAGAATGATTTTGAGATTTGGTCATGATTTTGTATCAGTAATCAATTTCTCTTAATATCTGAGCGTGATTCTGGTGTATGGACACACCATGATTTGATTATTCTTTTGCCCGTTGGCGGACCTTTAAGTTGTTTTCAGGTTGGGGCCATAAAGCCGCTCTAAATGTTCGTGTGCAAGTCTGTGTGAACAGAGGCTTCCGTTTCTCTCAGGTCAGTGCCTAGGTGTGAAAGTCCTGGGTGTTTTGGGGGGGTGTGTTTAATGAGACACTGCGGAGCCGCTCTGTTTTACACTCCCACCAGCAATATGTGAGTCATTCACTTCTGCTACATTCTCTCCAACTCGTGGTGTTGGGTTTTACATTTAAATAAAAATTTGAGCCATTCTCACGTGTGGATGGCATCACGGACTCAATGGACATGAATCTGAGGAACTCCAGGAGACAGTGAAGGACAGGGAAGCCTGGCGTGTTGCAGCCCATGTTGTCGTTCAGAGTCGGATGTGACTTAGCGATTGAACAGCCACCACAAACGTATGTGTAGCGGAACGGTCGCTGCTGTGATCTTAACGTGCATTTCTCTGGTGACTGACGTTGTTGAGCGTCTTTCCAGTGTCTATTCATACGTGTTCTCTTGTGAAGTCGTGAACTGTTTCCTGATGCCTTTAGCTGGTGGTATCTCTTTTTTTCCCCTTAAATTCCCATGATGGAGTACAAGCAAAAAGGTTACACCAGACTAGAAATGTCTCAGAGGCAGGAGGCGGCTCCTCATCACCTGTGCGTGCCCTGCTCTGTTCTGCAGAGCCGCCCTATAGGGGTTCTATGAGGTTATTTTCAGCTGTGTGAAGACGTCTCCAGCTCCCAAGACTCCACGCTGCTCGGGAAACATGGGAAAGGCTGACCCTTCGTCTTCCGACTGAATAGACACGTTAAGAAAATCGCTGTCTCTCTCTGCTGAGGTGGGCATGAACATTAGCCAAAGCCGTACTGAACTCCTACTTCTCGGAGCCATCTGGGAAGAGAAGTATAACGTATCTGGAAGACAAATGATATGTAAAGATCTGAAAGGAGATGGAGGAATGGATAAAGATATTCACAGTGGAATATTACTCAGCCATGAAAACGAAATCATGCCATTTGCAGCCACATAGATGGATGTAGAGATTAGCATCTTAAGTGGAGTAAGTCAGACAGAGACCAATATCACACGATATTGCTTATATGTGGAATCTAAAAAAAAAAATGGTACAAATGAGCCTACTTTAAGAAGGAGAAATAGAATCACAGATATAGAAAACAAATTTATGGTTACCAGGGGGTTGGGGGGGAGAGATAATTTGGGACTCTGGGATTGCCATACAGACACTACTATTCATAAAACAGACAGTAAGGACCGACCATAGAGCACAAGGAAGTCTATTCAGTGCCCTGTAATGACCTATATGAGAACAGAATCTAAAAAGGAATGGATAGTGTATAACCGATGTACCCTTCTGTACAGCAGACACTAACACAACATTATAAATCAACTACATGCCAATAAATTTAAAAAAAAGAGAAGATCTGGAAGGAAATGCCCATGCCCTATTTGTTCTGAATTTCACAAGATCTAAGCGTTGATCATATTAGTATATGAGGGTCCTGTGATGGTGGTGCTACAGGGCCCTGCTCCACAGGGCCCTGCTCACAACTTGACCTTTATAATTAATTTTTCAAAACCTTTTAATGAAGCTGATCTAGTTACAGTAAAAACCACTGTTATTCAACATCATGGGAAAGTGCTGCTTTTGCTACAGATGAATAACTGAAGACTGCCCCTTTGTGGAGTAAAGTCCTTTTTTCCAGTTCAACTTTTGATTTTTATTCAAGATTTTTTTCTTTTTTATACAGTTTTAAAAGGTTGTTCCATTTACAGGTATTACAAAATATTGGCGGTACTCACCGTGTTGCACAATCTGATCCTGTAGCCTAGCTCACACCCGGCAGCTTGTGCCTCCCTCTCCCCGCCCCTATGCTGCCCCGCCCCTATGTCGCCCTGCCCCTGCCCCTGGTGCCCACCAGCTTGTCTCTGTATCTGTGAGTCTGCTTCTTTTGGTTCCGTTTACTCGTTTGTTGTGTTTTTAAAAATTCCACATGTCAGCGATATTTAATAGTGTTTGTCCCTCTCTGTCTGACTTATTTCACCCAGTAATACCCTGAGTCTGTCCACGTTGCTGCAAATGGCAGAGTTTCATTCTTTTCTGATGGCTGAGCAACACTCCATTGGGTGTATACACCACATACTCTTCATCCGCTCATCTGTCAGCGGACCCTGACGTTGCTTCTACATCTCAGCAGTTGTAAATAATGCTGCTGTGAACACCCACTGGGGTGTGTGTATCTTTGCAAATTCGTGTCTTCATTTCTTTCAGATATATGCCCAGGAGTGGAATCGCTGGGCCACATGGCAAGTCTATTTCTAGCGCTTTAGAAGCCGTCATATGGTTTCCCATAGTAGCTGCGCCAATTTACATTCCCAGCACAGTGTGCGAAGGTTCCTTTTCTCCAGTTTCCCCCAACACGTGTTATTTGTGTTCCTTTTAACAGTAGCCATTCTGACAGGTGTGGGGTGATATCTCATCGTGGGTTTGACTTGCGTTTCCCTGCTGATCAGTGATGCTGAGCATCTTTTCACGAGCCTGTTGGCCATTTGCATTTCCTCTTTGGGAAAATGTCTATTCTGTTCTGTCCATTTTTCAATCACTTAAAAAAAACACCTATTATTTATTCCTGGCTGTGCTGGGTCTTTGCTGCTGTCTGTGGGCTTTCCCTCGCTGCGGTTACGGGGCTGCTCTCGGCGGCAGCGCTCCGGCTTCCCACTGCGGTGGCTTCTCTTGTTGCAGAGCAGAGACTCCAGGTTCCAGGGCTCAGGAGCTGTGGCCCGAGAGCTTCAGTTGCTCCCCTGCACGTGGAATCTTCCTGAACCAGGGATCAAACCTGCGTCCCCTGCACCGGTAGGTGGGTCCACTGCGCCACCAGGCAAGTCTCGGGTTGCTTGTATTTTTGATGTTGAGTCATATGAGCTGTTTCCGTATGTTAGTAATAACCTCTATCTTCATATTACTCGCAAGTATTTTCTCCGGTTCGGTAGGCTGTCTTTTTGGTTTGCTGCTGGCTTCTTTTGTTGTAGAAAAGACTTTAAGTTTACTTAGCTATCCCAGTTTAGAATTTCATGTGGAAGCTGTTCTAAAGCAGAAGATATGCTTCTTTTCATTCTTTTTTTTTTTTTAAAGAAATTGTGATAAAATACACATAACATCAGATTGACCATTTTAACCATTCTTAAGTGTACAATTCAGCCCATTCACATTGTTGTTCAACCATTCCCACCATCTGTCTCCGGAACTTTTTCATTTTTCCAAAACTCTGTCCCCATTAATCAGTAACGCCTCATCGCCCTCCCCCACCCCTGGTACCCAGCATTCTACTTTGCTGTAAGTTTGAGGGACCTCGTGTAAATGGAAGCATACGGTGTGTGTGTCTTTAGTGGGCGGCTTATTTCACCAAGCATATGTTCTCAAAGGTCATCCTTGTTGTAGCGTCAAAATTCCCTTCTTTTTAGAAGCCACGTTTTCTTTATTCATTCATCTGACGAACACGTGGGTTGTTTCCCCCTTTGGTGATGGTGAATAATGCTGCTATGAACACGGGCTTACAACTAACTAAGTCAGTTCTTTTGAGTGTAAGTTCATAAGCAGAATTACTGGATCATGTGGAGACTCTTTGCTTAATCTTTTGAGGAATCACCGTACTGTTCTCCGTATCAGCTCAGCCTTTTGACATTCCCGTACTTTCTTTCACTGTTTAACAGGGTGTCCTGGTCAGCACCCTGGAGTCCTGATCATGCATCTCCCTCGAAAAGGCTGAGTAAGCAGGGACTCTCTCCCCCAGACTCTGCTCAGGCATCTCTTTTCCGTCGAGAGTTTTCTATTCCATTGCCCTCTGCTCACCTCGTATCTCCATCATGACTGTCTGTCTGTAAGTCCTCTCCCCAGCTTGGGGCCAGGCTGATTGGATCCTCTTCATGAAGCTCTCCAGATGCTACGTCGTAGGACACCCAATGAATTTTTTTGTTTTTTTAAACAATAAAGTACCTATCTCTCTTGTTGTCATTTACAAGTTAAAGAACTTTAAAGTCAGAAGCGGGACTTCCCTGGTGGTCCAGTGATTAAGAAGCCACCTGCCAAGGCAGAGGACACAGGGTCGATCCCTGGTCTGGGATGTTCCCACATGCCCAGCGTGTTCACAGCCACTGAAACCGGAGCACCCCAGAGCCCGTGCTCCACGAGACGAGCCGCAGCAATGAGAGGCCCGCGCACCGCGGCCGAGAAAGGCCCGTGCGGCCACGAAGACCCTGCACAGCCAGAGCGAAAACAAGACAGCACATTTTTAAAATTAGAAGGACTCTTAGAAACAAATTTTGATACACTCCCCGCTTCTGTTGACCGGGGAACTGAGGTCAGAGCAGCTAAGCGGCCTGCCAGGGCACTCAGTGAGCTGCTGCGGGTTGGCATCTTCGCCATTCTTCCCAGTCCTGCCCTCTTTGGTCGCCGTCACCAGCTGGGTTGAGTGGCTTCTCTCCGTAAGAATCCCTTGGGCAGGGGAGGCTGGAGGGCTACGGTCCATGGGGTTGCAAAGAGTCAGATACGACGGAAGTGACTTTGCACGCCCTCTTTCCTCACAATGCGCTGCGAGAGCGGATCCCTGTTGCCCCTCCAGCCCTGCTCCCCTAGCATCCCCTTCACCTTGGGCCCTTACATGCCCACACTTTGAAAGGCTTGTCCACCAGCTTCTTGCTTGCCTGATGATGAAGCACCTCAGGAGAGCTTCTCAGGGCCGACCGCTAGGCCAGACCCCTGCCGTGGAAGGGAGACACAGCCGGTTAGGTCAGCGTCACTGTGCAGCGAGGGGGTGTTACACACAGCCCCAGAGGCTCGTCAGCATCTGATCTGCCACCCAATTCCAACTGGACACACGTTGAGCCAGACCTGCGCCTGCCCTGGTCGGGAGACAGACTTATAGACAGACCGTTATCGTGGAGATCAAGATGAGCAGAGGGCAGTGGAATAGGAAACTCTCGATGGAAAGGAGATGCCCGAGCTGAGTCTAGGGGTGCAGGCAGGAGCTGGCTGGGGGAGAGAGTTCCCACTTACTCAGCCTTTTCCAGTGATCTGTCTTGCTCTAGGTCTTAACACGCGTGAGAATGATGAAGTGTCTGGCTCCTAGCTCTTCTAGCTCAGCCCTCAGCTTCCACGACGCGGAGGACCAGTTAGCTGGTCGCTGGCACCTGGGACTCTGCGAAGATGCTCAGCGGTATCTCTCAGGGTGGATCTTGACGTTTGGCCATATTCGTGGTGTGTGTGGTGGGGAGAGGGCCTGTTTCATATTGTTCCCAGGAAAGACGCAGCCACTACCACCACCGGCATTCACACGCCTCCCCTTCTGCCGTGACGCGTATCTCTGAGAACACCGAGTGGGAGAAAGTAGCTGCGGGAAGAGCAGGATTGGCCTGGTGGATAGTGACCCACAGTGTAGCCCTAAGCATGTCAGGGGGCCCTGCGGGTTCAGGGAGAACAGGCCCCTTCGCATCGCTCAGGGTGGTTGCCAGCACCGGGCAGAACCGCGGATGGGGCTGAGCGCTCATTGAGAGCTGCTGTTCTTAAAGACTGTGTGTGTGTGCTCAGTTGTGTCCAATTCTCTGTGAGCCCATGAACTGTAGCCCACCAGGCTCCTCTGTCCACGGGCTTCTCCAGGCAAGAATACTGGAGTGGGTCGCCGTGCCCTCCTCCAGGGGATCTTCCTGACCCAGGGATCGAACTCGAGTTCCTTGCATCTCCTGCTTGTCAGACAGGTTTTTTACCACCAGCGCCACCTGGACTCCGCTTTGCTTAAAGGCATAAACAAGGACTTAGAATTTACCAAGCAGGAGAATCTCGGTTCCAAAACAAGAAATGAGAACACATGCATCGTGTGTGTGTGTATGCACGTGCACGCGTGTGTGTAGAAGGCACTAAAGAGCTGGGGCAGAGTAGACGGACCTTTTCTTTGAATCGAATAATGAAAGATTATGGATGGTTCTTCAGTGAAACCATTATTCATGGCTCGTTGTGAATAAATGTTTACAATTTTCTTTTCAGAGTTTGGATCCAGTCATTCTGAGAAAATCCTTTTGTCGTCCACAAAGCCTGGGATTAAAGACTCCGTCCGCGGATTATTTTCTGCATATGGCTGCACTGGATTATGTTGCCAGAGGGGGTGAGCCAAGTAAACCACACTTTCTCCAGGGTGCGGCTCTGATGAGCGGGGGTGTGCTGAGGCTGCTGCGTGTTGGCCCACGGGGCCTGGCTGACTGGTTTTGCTCTGATCTCGGGTGTTTAGCAGAGAGAGCAGATGGCTTTTCAAATCCATCTCCTGCTCCCATTCTCACTACTAAGCTTCAAATAGTCTTAATCCCTATAATTGGATTAAGGCAACCTGGGATTTCTGGAGGCCCTAGGTGCCTACCAAAAGCAAAAGTAAATCCTCTGTGGAGAAATACATCATTTTAGCCCTCAAATTATTTCTATACATTTTCATATAGAACAGTTGAGTCTGACACTCAATCAAAAATAACACAGCATCAAGAAAAGAAGACCATATGATCAAATCCCGAGAGAAGCAATAAACAATAGAAACAGATTCACAAAGATTCCAGGTAAAGGAAAAAACAGATAGAAACTTAAAAATAGCCATGTTCGAATGTGTTTGAAGACCTAAGAGAAATGAATGTTAGTCAGATCACTAGAAACTGTAAGAAAAAATAAAATTGAAATTCTGATTCTGACAACAACCCCAATTCTCTGACTATACAGTAACTGAGATCAAAAATGAAAGGGTTTAACAGCAGGATGGGCATTGCCAAAGAGAGATCTGGTGAACTGAAAAATAGCTCATACCCAGAATCAAGGCTGGAGAGTCAAAAGAATGGGATACACATAACAAAAAGAAATTCTACTGCAGAAAGAAAAGCACATCCAGAAATATCGAAAGAAAAATGCAGAACACTGGGGATTTCTCAGAGAGAAGTAACAGCAACTGGCTGCTCCACAGAAGCAACGGGAACCAGGAGACAACAGGACTGATATCTAAGGTGCTACAAGAAAATGAGTGTCGGTCTAAGGCAAGATCTTTGAATATAACCTTCAAGAGTGATGGTAAGATAAAGATGTTTCCAAACATACAGAAACTGAGATAATCTGTCGGCAGAAAATATTAAAGAAAATACGAAACGGTGAGACTTGAAGAAGAACAATGATGCCGATGAACCTGTGGTGATACCGAAAGGGAAAAAAGGCACAAATCCCCAACATCAGGAATGAAAACGGGGATCGTAGAGGATACAATGAGCAAAATGCCAATACATGTGAGCATTTAGAAGAAAAATTCCTGGAAATACACAGTTCATCAAAACTGACAGAAGAAGAAATAGAAAATATGAATAATCCTTTAAACAATTTGTAATTCACGTCCTGTAGGTAAAGAAAATATTGTGCTCAGGAAGCTTTCGTAACTGATATAAAAGAAGAAATAAAGTCAGTATTTCACTGATATCCTTCTGAGGGTTGTCACACCCAGTCTGAACAATTCTGCAGTGATTAGAATTAAGTTCGTGTTCCTTAGTTACGTGTACAAAGATTAAGAGTTGACTTCTGTTTACTTTTTTTTTAATAAAGTGCTTCTTGTTTCATTCACTTTAAAATATTTACTCATCTGCTTTTACTATTTCCTTATTTGACTGTGTCATGGGGGGGGGTCTTTCGTTGCACAGACTCTCTAGTGAGCGTGTAGGCTCAGTTGCCCCGCACCATGTGAAATCTTCCCGGACCAGGGATCAAACCTGTGACCCTGCACTGGCAGGTGGACTCTTTACCACTGGGCCACGATGGAAGTCCCTGGACTTTAGCCTTACTGTGGCGGGGTAGGTTGTGTTCTGTAAATAAAATTCTAGCAAAACAGGGAAGAAAGATATGTACAGCTGGGCGGAACCCTCCATACCTGCAGACAGGTAACATGAGCCGTGTGGGCCATCTGAAATCGTCCAGGAGCCTCATCACAGAAAGGAACAATCATGTTAAAATAATGCTAACCTTTCTCTTATTTAACCCAGGACTTCCAAAATATTATCCAGTCAACCTGTAATCCACACGGAAATGATGAAGGAGATGTTGACATTCTTTCTGTTGTGCTTGCAGACTCCTGGTGACAAAGGCGTCTGGGACCCGGCTGTCCCTCGATGGGAAGAGAGAGCACAGAGGTGGAAGTCCACTCACTGACGGGGGAGTCCAGCCCCAGGCCAAACACTGGGCACACCTGGCCCCAGGGAGCCAGCATCGTGAGCCTTGTGGGCAGCTCGGAGGTGTGGCTGGGCCAGCGGGCTGTGCTGCAGGCCCCCGAGGACCTGGGGACCGAGGCTGCTGAACTCTTGTCTTGTTTACCTGCCGAGCAGTGCTGATGCAACGCGCTCCGTGCACCACACTGGGTGTATAGGGGCCCTTCCTTATTAGATGCTGAGTCTCCAGCTGTGACTCTCCCACTCTCCTGTCGATGCTATGATGGTTCTATGTGCAGCTTCCTTTCTGTATTTTTTTAAATTGAAGTATAGTTGACTTACAGGGTTGTGCTAATTTCTGCTGTACAGTAGAGTGACTCAGTTGTGTATATACATATACAGTTTTTGATATTCTTTTACATTATGCTCTAATAGAGAATAGTAAATATAGTTCCTTGTGCTATACAGAAGGATCGTGCCGTCAACTCATCCTAGACAGGACAGTTCACACCTGCTGGTCCCAAACTCCCAGTCCGTTTTTCTACCCGCACCCGCCTTGGCAACCACCAGTCTGCCCTCCGTGTCTGTCAGTCCCTTCGGGTTCATCGATACGCTCATTTGCATGTATTTCAGATTGCACATGTGTGTGGTACCAGTCTTCCTCTTTCTGACTTCACTTAATACGATCGTCTCTGGGTGCATGCCTGTTGCTGCAGATAGCATCGTGCCATTCTTTTCTATGGCTGAGTCACATTCTACTTGAGGATCAAAATGAGTAAACAGATATAAAGTGCTAGAACATACCTGGTGCATAGTAAGTGCTTTAAAATACCAATTAATACGCCTCAGTCAAATTCACAGCATCTCCTTAGAGGCAAACTCTGCTCTAGGTGGGAGGGGTGCACACATCAGGGAACCAACCACCTCCTGGGGCTTGAGGGCCACTGTGGGAACCAGCTTGAGCCAGCTGGTATCGGCTCCTCCTCACTGTCCTCCCTGGAGCTGGGCCCTCTCTGGGGCCCTTGTCTTCCTGAACCGCTCCACGGCCACCTGGGTGCTCTGGTTGGAAGGCTCCCAACACCCCCGCCTTACCTGCTCCCTGGCCAGTCTGCCCCCAGCTCTGTGACAATATGGTGTCCTTCACCGCTCCCATCCTTCCCTCCCACTGTTAGTGCGTTAGTATAAGGGCCTCAGCATCTGTAAGGACTCTGTTTAAGGTCCATCCGTACAGTCAGAGCTATGGTTTTTCCCGTAGTCATGTACAGATGTGAGAACTGGACCATAAAGAAGGCTGAGCACTGAAGAATTGATGCTTTCAAACTGTGGTGCTGGAGAAGACTCTTGAGAGTCCCTTGGACTGCAAAGAGATCAAGCTAGTCATTCGTAAAGGAGATCAACCCTGAATATTCATTGGAAGGACTGAGGCTGAAGCTCCAATACTTTGGACCCCCTGATTCAAAGAGCCGACTCATTGAAAAAGACCCTGATGCTGGGAAAGATGCCTCGGAGGAGAACAGGGCAGAGGAAGAGATGGTTAGAGAGCGTCACCGTCTCAATGGACATGAACTTGAGCAAAGTCCAGGAGACAGTGAAGGACGGAAGAGCCTAGCGTGCTGCCGCCCATGGGGTCGCAAAGAGTCGGACACAACTGAGTGACTGGACAACAGCAACAGATCTGTAAGGACCTCACCGTGTGTCCGGTCGCATCATCTGGAAGGACCCTGTTATCTGTAAGGACCCATCAGGCCTTGCCTAGACTAGTTCAGCAGCCTCCTGGCTGGTCTGATCACCCCAGCCCTCTACCGATCCATGTTCTGGAAGAAACTTTCTTAACTGCAAATTCTCTTTGTCTGCAGGAGAAACAGCCCCACGTCTGCAAGGTGCAGGCAGCCCTCCCCGTGGCTCCTCTGCCCGTCCTGCCCTGGCTGTGGCAGTGCCCACATGCCCTTGGGGAGGGAGGACTAAGGCACTAAAGTGTTCTCAGGGGGGCTGAGTGCCTCAGTCAGCTCAGGGCAACACAAGATCCTCAAACTCGGGGGCTAAAATCAGCTGCTCCTTTGTCCTACGGCTCAGCTGGGTGGTTCTCCAGTCTTGGGGTCTTCTCATGTGTCGGTGGGAGCTTTGCTGGGTCTGTCTGTCTCTCTCCCACCTCTTGGGCCTAGACTGGACCCCGGGCTGACTCCCCCGCTCTCCATGTGCTTAGCCCGGGCAGGCTGGCCCGGACTTCCTCCTGGGAGTGGCAGGGTGCCACCACCCCCTCCCTGTCTGGTTCTTTGCAAAGCAGCTATGAAGAATTTTAGAGGCAGATACCGTGGGGGCCTGTGAGTCAATTCTTAGAATAGGACGTGATCATCTCTTCTAGGAAGAAAGGTTTGCAGCCACGGCTGATTCCTGACTGAGTCACGGGTGCCTTTATCAGGAAGCGGGAGAGCATGGCTTAGGTGCCCGTGAGGTGGGTGTGTGCGTCTGCTTCTTAACCTTCACCACTCACAGCCCTGTGCTCACTGCACCCTCTGGATGAGCCAGTGGGCTGGGAAGGAAGCTTGGAGCCAACGTGACTAACAGTTGCTAAATTCTCTAGGTGGCAATTATAGGGAATAAAGAGAAAGGTGTAATTTCAAAACTTTCTAACAGCGTTGCTCTGGGTATCTCTGGTTATCTTAACTCATTTTAAGAGCTCTATGTGCCAGGCAGGGATGGGTTCTTTATAAACATGATTTTATTTACTTTACACAGCCTTGTGAGACGGACATGATCACTCACTCTGGTGCTCAGAGAGGTCACGTGATTTGCCTAAAATCACACAGTTAGAATGAGTTAAGCCCAGATGGGAGCTCACGCCCAACTCCAAAGCCAGGTCCCTCGACCTCCATTCGATTCTGTAACCGAATGCACTTTATCTCCCGCCCGGAGCTGGGAAGCATCAATCTATTTTCTGAGAATAGAGCACGTCAGTGAGTTCGCTCACAGGACTGGGTGCCCGCCGTGGGCACTGTCCGGCTGTAGGCACTGGAGAGAATGCTCTCAGGACAGGCCGTGCCCTCCAGAAGCCGACGTTAGACTCAGGGAAAGGAGATACATACTTGGACAAAGAAGATACGTGCAGATGCTGCTCTGTGCCTAAAGAAAAGAGAAGTGAGTCCTGGGACAGAGCGTTCCAGGGTGGGTCAGCGGCCTGGGGAAGCCTCTGGAGGATGGATGTGTGAGCGGGGGTCTGAGTAACGACCTGGAGGCAGCCAGGCGGTGGGAGGGCAGTGTTGCCCGCAGGAGAAAATGTGCAAAGCAGCCCCTCCCTGTCCCTTCGCCTCCCGCCTCCCTGCTGTTCCTCTCCGTCCTGTGTGCCCCTTCCTCTGGCCCAGGCCTGCCCTGTCCCTGCGTGTCCCATCATTGCACACACACCATCGCCCATCCTGAAGCCCAAACCAGTGAACCCTCCTGGACTCCTTGCCCCTCATCCCTGGAACAGAATCCACTGTGTCCTGTGGGTTCTGGCTCTGCCTGATTCCTGACTCCCCACGTCCTTTCCTCCCCAACTCCCTGCCGGTATCTTTGTCCAGACCACCACCATCTCTTGCCTGGGCCTGCCAGCCTGGGTCCTGGGCTCGGGTTGTGCCCTCCCAAGTTCCTCTTTGAAGCATAAACGTGGTCCTGTCACCTCTGCTGGACACCCTCCTGTTCTTTCCTCTAACTTAGGAGAAGGTCTGAGTCCTACCCCTGCCCGTGAAGCCTCATCCCTGCTCCCGGCTCCCCGGCACACGCACCCCACGCCGCCGGTCACCACTGTGCTTTGACGGCTGTATGGTCTGACGGTGCCTCAAACAGGCCCCGCTGCCCCTCCCTTGGGTCTTGGAGCCGGCTGAGCCTCCCCAGCCGCGTGCCCTCCCTCCAGGCCTTCCCTCTGGTCCTCAGCTTTTGTCTTGAAAGCTGCTCCCCAGGGGCTTCCTTGCTCCCAAGCTACTCTCTACCCACAATGCAGGCGCTCTCCCTCTTTCTCTCTCCTGATGTTGGTTGGCTTGTTATCAGGACCACCAGCTCCCTGTTAAACCTTGACTCTTTGTGACCCCTTGACTGGAGCCTGCCAGGTTCCTCTGTCCATGGGATTCTCCAGGCGAGAATACCGGAGTGGGTTGCCACTTCCTCCTCCAGGGGATCTTCCTGACCCAGGGATTGAACCCATGTCTCTTGTCTCTCCTGCACTGGCAGGTGGGTTCTTTACCACCAGCACCACGTGGGAAGCCCTCGTGTATGTATATCACTCAACCGCAAAAAAAGGATGAAATCTTGTCATTTGTGACAACATGGGTGGACCCAGAGGCTGTTATGGTAAGTGAAATAAGACAAAGAGAAGTACTGTGTTTTTTCCCTTATATGTGGAATCTAATAACAAAACAAATGAACAAATATTACAAAAAAGAAACAGACTCATGGATAGAGAGGAAAAGCAAGTGGTTGCCAGAGGGAAGGAGAGAAGGGGGTATGAAAAGGTTACAAAAAGAGAAACCACGTGAGGCAATGAATGCTAAGTAGCCGATTCTTGTGCTCACGTCCCAAGTCTGTTTATATGAAACCACCAGGGTATACACCTTAACTATATATGGTTTTTGCAATAAGAGCTCAATAAAGCTGAAAAAAGATTCCGCGCCCGTGAGTCACACAGACCTGGCTGACTCTTTCTTGGCTTCCGCCCTCACCAGAGGTGTGACCCTGGGCCAGCCACCCTCGCAAGACTGTTTCCTCAGCTGAAAGGCAGGGACAACAGTCACCACCTTACTCCCAGGGATTGAATCCATGTCTCTTGTCTCTCCTGCACTGGCAGGTGGGTTCTTTACCACCAGCACCACGTGGGAAGCCCTCGTGTATGTATATCACTCAACCGCAAAAAAAGGATGAAATCTTGTCATTTGTGACAACATGGGTGGACCCAGAGGCTGTTATGGTAAGTGAAATAAGACAAAGAGAAGTACTGTGTTTTTTCCCTTATATGTGGAATCTAATAACAAAACAAATGAACAAATATTACAAAAAAGAAACAGACTCATGGATAGAGAGGAAAAGCAAGTGGTTGCCAGAGGGAAGGAGAGAAGGGGGTATGAAAAGGTTACAAAAAGAGAAACCACGTGAGGCAATGAATGCTAAGTAGCCGATTCTTGTGCTCACGTCCCAAGTCTGTTTATATGAAACCACCAGGGTATACACCTTAACTATATATGGTTTTTGCAATAAGAGCTCAATAAAGCTGAAAAAAGATTCCGCGCCCGTGAGTCACACAGACCTGGCTGACTCTTTCTTGGCTTCCGCCCTCACCAGAGGTGTGACCCTGGGCCAGCCACCCTCGCAAGACTGTTTCCTCAGCTGAAAGGCAGGGACAACAGTCACCACCTTACAGGGTTGTTACAGGAGCTGCACGTGCAACTGTGTGCAAAACGCTTTGCTCGGTCCTTAACGCGTAGTGAATTCTTCTATAGGATGGCTGATGTTCTTTCATTATTCTTGTTATGGCGAGGAGGAGGGCGATCAGGGTCTGGAAATGCTCGGCTCTTTAATGCCCGCCCACCATGTGTTACCTATCTCATTCTCTGTCTCTCTTTCTCACCTACCTCGATGTTTGTCTCCATCCACCCATGAATGCATCTCATCTGGCTTCTTTCCAGATGCCCAGTCATCCCCAGGGTGTGCGTCCGCAGTGCCCTCTCCCAGCCTTGGGTGGCCTTGACCCTGTGAGAATTCCGAAGACCCGTGTCCTCCGAGGGGACTTGCTGCATCTCAGGCTAAGACTTCTTCAACAGGGGGCTCGGAGGTGGGAACTTTCTGGGGGGTGGGCAGTGCAGCCCATCTCCCCTGACGCTGCATGACACCTTCTGGCTCATTCCACCCAGCCCACGGCATTTCCAGTCTCTGCCAGTGTGCAGGTGTGAAGTGAGCTACTCTGTTATTGTAGCCTTTTTGACTGCCAAGGCTTTGAGCGTCTTTTCCTCTCCCCGTGGGCACTTGGGCTTCTCTTCTGGAAATCTGCGTTGTTTCCTGCAGGGTGCTTGTCTTGCTGAGCTCTACCTCTTTCTCAATGGACTAAATTATTCTTTTGACTTTGTCCTTTTCTTCTTATGTTTTGGCATCTGGATATTGTCTTCAGTCTCAAACACATTCCTCAGGCCATGAAAGCGCACAGGTCTTTTGGCAGAGTGCTGATGCCGCGGCCAGGATATGCTGAGCAGGCAGCACTTACTGAGCGCTCGCTAGGCGTTGCTCTACGTGCCTGTGTCCTTCAGCCCTCAAGGCGCTATGATGAGGCAGGTGCTCATACTATCACTGCTTACAGCTGGTATCACTCCTCCTGCTCCACTTCCCAGATGTGGCACGAGGCACCGAGTGGCCCGTTCCTCGCCGAGGCCACCAGGGTGAGCAGAGTGACGCCCCCGCCCGAGGGTGCCCACACCTTAACCCTTAGACTTGTGCATACATTGCTTTCCATGGCAAAAGGGACTTTGCAGGCGTGATTAAGTTAAAAACCTGGTGATGGAGAGATGATCCTGAATTATCCAGGTGGATCCAACGTGATCACAGGAGTCCTTATGAGGGGAGGAGGGAAGCAGGAGGGTCAGAGACAAAGAAGAAGATGTGCTGAGAGAGAGAGAAGAGGGAGAGGAAGGAAGATTGGAAGAGAGAAGAGTCTGTGATTCTGGCTTTAAGAACAGCAAGAGGGGACTTCCCTGGTGGGCCAATTGCTAAGACTCCATGCTCCCACTCATGGGGGCCTGGGTTTAATCCCTGGTCGGGGAACTAGATCCCACATGCGGCACCTAAATACCCTCCATGCTGTGACCAAGACCCAGCACAATCAAACATATAAGCAGATACAGATGGAAAAGAACCTGCCTGCAATGCTGGAGACCCGGGTTCAATCCATGGGTCAGGAAGATCCTCTGGAGAAAGGAATGGCTATTCACTCCAGGATTCTTGCCTGGAAAATTCCATGGACAGAGGAACCGGGCAGGCTATAGTGCACGGGGTCACAGAGAGTCAGCCATGACTGAGTAAAAAGAGCAGGGAGGGGCCGTAAAGCAGGGAGGGCACGAGGCTTCTTCCAGATGCGGGGAAAGGAAGGGGAGATTCTCCCGGAGAGCTTCCGAAGGAGTACAGACCTGCCCACACCTTGGTTTGGGGACTTGAAACCTGGCTGGGCCTGTGACTCTGAGAAAGTGCCTCAGGTAGGACTCAGGGCTCTGGGCACAGGGCACGGGGCACAGTGGTTGAGAGCGACTCCCTAGGGACATCCCACTGAGTCAAGATCTTCAAAAGTTGTTATCGTTGAGACCACAGCCACAACTGGCTCAGTGGGAAAATACGGTATATTTTTACCAAAAACAGTTTTGAAATGACCCATTAGCTGAAATGCGTCTACAATAAGTCTCCTACTTACAAAAAATGTGTTTGTAATCCAAGCCTATGCCCCAACCAGTAATGCTGAAGAAGCTGAACGGTTCTGTGAAGACCTACAAGATCTTTTAGAACTAACACCCAAAAAAGATGTCCTTTTCATTGTAGGGGATTGGAATGCAAAAGTAGGAAGTCAAGA
>SJYC01139604.1:0-14148 GCA_006408675.1 Madoqua kirkii | reverse complement strand
TGAGTTTCCCAGAACAGGCAGAACTGAACCACGGGGACCGAAATCAGAGCAGCGATTGCCTCTTCGGGGGTGGCGGCAGCATTGGGAAACACAAGGAAACTCTCTGTGAGATGGAAATGTTGCAGGTCTTTACTGAGCTGTGGATTCCACGAGTGTGTTCAATTCAGTTCAGTTCAGTTCAGTCGCTCAGTCGTGTCCGACTCTGCGACCCCATGAATCGCAGCACGCCAGGCCTCCCTGTCCATCACCATCTCCTGGAGTTCACTCAGACTCAGGTCCATCGAGTCCGTGATGCCATCCAGCCATCTCATCCTCTGTCATCCCCTTCTCCTCCTGCCCTCAATCCCTCCCAGCATCAGAGTCTTTTCCCGTGAGTCAACTCTTCATATGAGGTGGCCAAAGCTCACAGTACCATTCCCTTTAGATCTGGGCGTTTCCCTGCGTGTTGATGCCTGTGCACTGAGTCGTGCCTGACTCTTTGTGACTCCATGGACTGTAGCCCGCCAGGCTTCTCTGTCCATGGGACTCTCCAGGCAAGGATACTGGAGTGGGCTGCTGTGGCCTCCTCCAGGGGACCTTCCCGGGAAATTGAACTTGACATCTTGTTTATCTCCTGCATTGGCAGGTGAGTTCTTTACCACTGGCACCATCTGGGAAGCTCTGTGTGTTGATACTTGTATTTAAAAGATAAAGAAGACAAACTCTGGGGGTCCCCTCCCCTCTATGTGAATGTGTCCCCTTTGGGGAACCCAGTGCCTGGTTCACCACCTGGTAACAGCAGGGACCCCTCTGACATGGCCCCAGGGGTCCTGCCTGTCTCCCCCTTTGCAGCCAGTGCCCATCCAGCCCCCACGCAGGTCCTTCAGGGGCAGGAGAGCCAGGGCCGCCAGAGGCCCGAGGGACCAGCTTTATGGGTTTGGGGCGCGGGGGCGCCGTCCCTGGGGCACTCGCCCTGTCAGCGTCTTGCACTGTTTATAGGACGCGGCGTCTTCTGTGCCGTGATTCCCCCTTTCTCTGAGGTACACCAGCTCCCTTGGAACACAGCGCATGGCATTAAAACGAGCTCTGCATGTGCGAAGGGAAGGTGTTTACGCTCCAGACCAGAAGCTGGCAACTCCGAGTGCTGGGATTTCCAAGTTGGAAGTTTGGGGGCCACTGAGATCCATTCCCCTGCCCCCAAACACACATGACTGCACGCACACACAGTAGCCTCTGTTCCTGCTCAGGGGACCGTACCGAGCCTGCAGTGTGTTCGGCTGGGCTGTTCACGGTCAGGTCTTCTTGGAGGGTAGGTGTGACGTGGGAGAGTAAATAGAGTAGATAACGTCATGGGATAATGTAGATGGGAAGAAGCTCAAGGTGTACAGCTCTACATAGCACGACCGAGGAGGTACCCTCTCCCTCGAGGGGACCCCAGCGGGATCGCCCAGCAGGATTGCCCAGCGGGATCACCCAGCGGGATCCCCTCTCCCTGGGTGTAGCTGTGCCCTGGGCTTCTCCCCAGAATATGGCAAAGGAGCCCGTGTCCCTGCTGTTAGGACAGCCACTTGTCAAGGTGCTGGGATGGCCCTGGGGTGCACCCCCTTGCCTGAGACCCCCTCAGGCAGAGGCAGTGGGAGCCCCTCCCTCACTGGCCTTGGGGAAACAGTTTGCTGCGCTGAGAGGGTCTGCAGGGGGATGAGTGCTGAGACGGGCGGGGGCCTCTGGAGCTGAGAACAACCCCTGCTGACACCCAACAAGAAGACGGGAGCCCGTCCCCCAGCCACAGAGCCCCGAGCAGGCCCGGAGGAGGGCCCTGGCCTGACGGGCAGCTGGGGGGCACAGGTGAGGCCCAGCCACAGCGCCCACGCCGCCACAGAGCTGGCTCCCCCTGCACAGAAGCTGTGAGATGACCAGCGCGAACATCTCCGCCAAGTCTGTGGGATTCATCAGAGGACTAGAAAGCGAAGACCAGCACTTCCTCCACAAAGGGCATGGGTGTCCGCATTTGCCTCTATATGAATCCTGGGAGGTCACAGGAGGAGCTGGCTACCGAATGTGTGGGTGGTGGGGAGGCGACGGGGGTGGTGGCTGGGAATCTCTGCTCTGCACCTCTGTTTACTTGACTGATTTCGCAAAAAAAGTGAGTATGGAAACCTTCAGGAAGAAAGTGGACACACCAACAGTGGCCGTGGCAGCCGACGGTGATGGAGGCCCGGTTTGATGCCCCATGTGTGAAATCACTTGTTTAACCTTTTACTCTCCTGTGAGGTTGGAGGCTGTTACCAGCTGCACTGGACAGACGCGGACACTGAGGCCCGGACACTGGGCAGAGAGAACCCCAGGCTCTGAGTCAGCTCGCTGGGCGCCAGGCCTGTGTCCTGCTCGCTTGCCCCTGGCTTTTGTCCAGGTCTCCCACGGCGGGGGAGGTTGGTGGAGGCCCCCTTCTAGGCTTGGGGCCGGGGTGACACTATCAGGGCTCTGTGACCGCCACACTTCATAGCCTCTGGCTAACTTTCAACAATCAGACCGGAAGGACACGCCTTTGTGCTGCGGACATTTCCGTGCCGTGACCGTGGTAATTCACATCTCTATACGTTAGCATCCACCACTGTCCCCGTCACTCATTCCTGAGTCTCCTTCGGTAAAAATTCTAGTCAAAAAATCTCCTTTGATTGAAAAAAAGATTTGTTCTTTGAAAAGGACTGTGTATTTCTAACCTCGTTGTTTTACATGTATGAGTTAGATTTCGTCAGCAGATTCTTGGAGTTTCTGTATTTCATTATACTATTTCTGGAAATCCATATGCAAGCGTTGTTTCATAGGTACCATTTCTGATCTCAGTGTGTTTTTCTTTGGTTAATAAAAGCCACAGTTTGTAAATCAGGCATAAAAGATGGCATTTCCCTCAACTCCCAGGATGGTGCCACGGTGAAAATCCTGCAGCTTATGTCTTCCTTGACTTTCCTTTTATTTCTTTGAATTTCCCTCAGGGAAAGCCCTCTAAATAGCTTCTTTAGAAGATAAGGAGACCTTTGTTTCTGAGCTTCCCTGATAGCTCAGCTGGTAAAGAATCTGCCTGCAATATGGGGGAGCCTGGTTTGATTCCTGAGTTGGGAAGATCCCCTGAAGCAGGGATAGGCTACCCACTCCAGTATCCTTGGGCTTCCCTGATGGCTCAGTGGGTAAAGAATCTGCCCGCAATGCGGGAAACCTAGATTCAGTCCCTGGGTTGGGAAGATCCCCTGGAAGATGGCCCCACTCCAGTACCTCTGGCCTCGAGAATCCCATGGACAGAGGAGCCTGGCAGGTGGCAGTCCATGGGGTCACAAAGAGTCGGACACAGCTGAGCAGCTTTCACTTAGGTTTCTGCGAGTTTTATTTTCACGCCCAGAAATTCTTTCACCTGCAGAAGTCTCCACTGGGTCTGCCAGCTGTGAGGCAGCATTCTCACGTAGCCACGCCGCCCCGCCCGCGGGGTTCTCACTGTACTCCTCTTCCCCCTCCCTCCCAGTGGGGCATCCTGATGGAAAGGGCAGCAGAGCAGAGGGGGGAGAGTTAGAGACGCTGAGCTCTCGCTCTGGGCTGGCACCGTCTTATTCCGTGTCCTTGGGTCGTGGCTGAACCTCGCTGCCCTCGGGCTCCTGCGTCGGTGGGGCCGTCGCTGCATCTGTGCAGTGCTGCTGGGGCAGAGCCTCCTCTCAGCTCACTTTTGGCTGCGCCGAGGCTTCATTGCTGCGCAAGGCCGTCCCCTGCCTGCAGAGAGCAGGGCTGCTCTTTGCTGGGCGCAGGCTTCTCACTGCGGGGGTTCCTCTCCCACTGGGCGCGGGCTCTAGGGCACACAGGCCCGGTATTTACGACACATGGGCTTAGCTGCCCTTCGGCATATGGGCTCTTCCCAGATCAGGGGTCAAACCTGTCCCCTACAGGGGTAGGCGGCTTCTCAAAGGCTGGGCCGCCAGGGAAGCCCATAGAGGGCCTCTTCACGAGAGAGGGCTGTTGTTGCGGCGGTCGTGAATCCTCGGTCAGGGCTTGGCGCACCGAGGCCAGCTGTCAGGCAAGCCTCCTGCCGCGGGTCAATCGCCAGGGCGCTCAAAGGCTCATCGTGAGGCAGTCTACACAACAGTGAACAGGTGGTCACGGCCAGGCCCACACCAGTCCGTTAGGTTGCCTCCTAGTGGACTCGGGCAGCTTGGAATCCTTCTTTGTTTACTGATATAATATCTTTGTGCTTCTGCCGATGGCTAGAATCTGCCGCAGAAAAACCCAGGTGTTCAGATTGTCACAAACTTCAGGAGACTGCTGAGGTGAAGGTCCAAGGGGTTGCAAAGAAAACACTGTGGGTCCTTACACGTCTTGGTTATGTATTTACGATGCGGTGGAAATTTCAGGACTAGAGGAGGAAACGTTCCCTGCCTGGCGTCTAAGCGCACACAAATACTGCCACGTGTGTCTCTGTGACAGTTTCCAGGAGCAGGTCAGTCAATGACCGGCCCAGACTCACGGCTAGTGGTGGCTCCGTCCACTGGAACTTCAGCAGGTTGAATGGGCCACTGCTTCACTGGGGTTCCCTTCTGGCGATAAGCCTGACACACTAGGCTATCCCCTGGGCCCTGGGAGTGTGTCCTGTGACCTGCCTCCCTGGGCGCCACAGACGGGGCCATGCAGTGACCTTTCACCCTGATTACCTGCTTTCCCTCTGCGTCTACGAGGGTTAGCAGTGTGCAGGCGCTGGTCACCCCGGCCCTTTGCTCTGCAGTCCTGCAGGGGGCCTGTAGCCGAGTAAGTAATGTGCGTGCTGGGCCTCAGAGGACAGAGGAGGCCAGAGGAAGAAAAGCGAACATCCCAGGACGCTGGGGAGGGCGGGGGCGGGGGGCGTGTGTGCGGAGAGGCAGGGCCCGCACGGCGGGCTCAGTGCAGGGCAGGGTCTGACCTCCCCACAAGGCTGGCAGCACCCCAGGCAGCGGCCGCCCCAGGCCCTTGGCAGCCTGATCACCTGAGTAGCTCCTGGGGGTCACATGTGTGCCCAGTTGCTTAGTCCTGTCTGACCTTTGCCACCTGGTGGACTGTGGGCCTGCCAGGTTCCTGTCCGTGAGATTTTTCAGGCAAGATCCCATTTCCTCCGCTGGGGATCTTCCTGACCAGAGATCGAACCAGCGTCTCCAGCATTGGCAGGTGGATTCTTTACCACTGCCAGTTAGCACTGCACAAAGATACTATATCATATTATATCACTACCTTTACCGCCACTGAGCCACCTGGGAAGGTCCCCGTGGGTCACAGGAAGGTGTGAATCCCGGAGCCCCGCACACCCAGCTGCTGCGTGCTCAGCGCAGCCGGGCTGGAGTGGGCACGCTACCTCGCGCGTCTAACGCTGAGCAAGCATTCCCCACTGTCCTCTGCTCTCCCTTCGCTCCCCCGCTCTCCCCCACCCTCACCTTGGGGAGCTGGCGAAGCACAGCCCCCTCGGGTGTTTTTATTCCCCTGCAAGCCAAGAGAACTAATGTGTGCTGCAGCGTGTGATCTTCATAAAACCCCTAACAGTGTTATTTGAAAACCAATTTCATTTCCTTTTAAATATGGCAAAGTCAGTGGTCTTAACTCAAGGACTCCAGCGTCTGAGGTTTGACCTGGCCGGCGAGTCACAGGGAGAGACAGGAGAGATAAAAACTCGTGTGGATGTACTGAGATGCCCCAGGGCACACCTGAGGGGAGGGGCGCTGGGGGATCTGAGGTTTTGTTTCAGGTGAAGAACGTGTTTCTAACGTTACCCTTTGAGCAAAGGCCCTGCTGGACTGGAGCCTCGGATGGTCCCAGACCCCTCTGGGATTTTCTGAAACCTTCAGCACTCTCAACCCAGTATATCCTCCCAGGGGAGCTCTCCTCATAGACAAGGGGGTCCCCAGGATGGAGTCTGTGTTACAGCTGAGTGTGTAAAGGGATCTGAACTTGTCAAATCTTGGACTCAGGAGACAGGGAGGGTCCTGTCTCTTGCCTGATGGAAAACTGGCCCCACAGCAGGGCCTCTTACACCTGGAGGTCCTGGAGCTACACTCCCCGCCACCCCCGCACCCCCACCCCGACCCCCACTGGCCTCTGATGCTCCTAGTGCCCCTCTTTCTGAACAGACCGAGCGTCTGTCCCCTACAGGGTCTGTCCACAGCCTTCGGATGAGGCTCCAGGCCCTCCTTTCTCCCAGCTCCACCCCTACCCCCACCACCCACAGTGTTTTTCCCTGCTAAACCCTCATTCTCAATTTCACTTCAGAATTTCATTTTTATGTTCTTTTTTTTTTTTTATCCAGGCTGCCACATAACACTGAGCAAAGTTCCATGTGCTTTGCAGTAGATGTGTATAAGAGACAGCCACTGGCCTCTGATGCTCCTAGTGCCCCTCTTTCTGAACAGACCGAGCGTCTGTCCCCTACAGGGTCTGTCCACAGCCTTCGGATGAGGCTCCAGGCCCTCCTTTCTCCCAGCTCCACCCCTACCCCCACCACCCACAGTGTTTTTCCCTGCTAAACCCTCATTCTCAATTTCACTTCAGAATTTCATTTTTATGTTCTTTTTTTTTTTTTAGTTCCCCAACCAGCGATGGCATCCATGTCCCCTGCATTGGGAGCTCAGCGTCTTAATCCCTGGACCTCTAGGGAAGTCCTCCTTTTCTGTTCTTTTGCTCAGAATTTCTCTCCTAGACTTCTCATATTTCAAATCTCAATTTCCATGCCACTCCCCTGGGGAAACCCTCTCTGACTCTTGGGAATGGTTGAGGCCCTGGGCCAGGGGCTGCAGACACAGTGCTCCAGGGGTCCACAGCCTGGTGTGGCTGACGAAGCTGCAGTCGGGTCATGACAGGACAGCAGGAGAGAGCCCCCCACACAGGGAGGCACAGGGGTGCTGAGCCCTGAAAAGGGGGCGTGTCCCTTTCCTGGGAGGCCCTGCGGGCGGATGAAGGTGGATGAGGGAGGTGCTGAGGAGTGGCCCTGAGAGTGGAGGAGCCAGATTCGGGGGAGAGACAGAACCTACCCTATCCACACGCCTCCGCCCGCTCCCGCTCCCAGCTGCCTGACCGCCGTGCCAGCAGCTTACTTTGCAGCCCAGGCTCTGGGTGCCCTTCACCTCAGGGGCCAGTCGGCAGTCAACAAGGGGCTTGCAAACTGTGCATGTCACAGAGCCTGGTCCTGAGTCTGAAACGCAGTGATGTCCAAAACAGAGGTGACCTTGACCACAGGTGACTCGGGAGGACGACACTGGCCTGGCTGGAGCGCCCACCCCTAGAGGAGGTCAGTGTTTCCTCCTGATGCTTCGCCACTGACCGTCTCCCCCTCTCTGTAATCTGCAGGAATCCTCTAAGCTGTCTCCCCCTCAAAATTCATCTCGCCCTTGCAAACCCAGGCGTTAGTTCTTTCTAGGTGAACAGAGAAAAATGGCACCTAATTAAGAGCAGACGTGCTGATGGGGTTCTTTGAAACTTATTTCCTTCTGCAAGCCAGTAATCTCTATTGATCACCCCTTTCAGGGCAAATAATTCACCCTGGGAGACAGTGGCAGGGTACATTGTACCTGATTCATCTTAAATGGCTTTGAACTTTTAAAATGTCCCCCTTTAACTGTGGAGTTGAAGTAGCTCAGAATTCTTATAGTGATTGTAATTATAGCTGCTGTTTAGTTAGTACCAGTAATCTCCTAGACTCTTCACAGCCATTCTCTCTGCTTCCCAGAACTCCTCTGCCAGCCAGGGATTATTATTCCTGGGGTAGGAGGAGATTGAGAGAGACTGGGGATGGATATCTCAGAGAGGTTAAATAATTTACTTAAGGTCACATAGCTGAATGGATCTGAACTAAACCTGCCAGCCCATGCTTCCTCCATCCCCCGGTGAGGCTCTGATTCAAGGATCTCAGAGCTGGGAAGGACCTTAATCACATCCTCATTGTTTTTTTTAAACTTTTAATTTTATATTGGAGTATAGGAGGTTGAACCAGTCAATCCTTAAAGAAGATTAGTCTTGAATATTCATTGGAAGGACTGATACTGAAGCTGAAACTCCAATACTTTGGCCACCTGATGTGAAGAACTGACTTATTGGAAAAGACCTTGATGCTGGGAAAGATTGAAGGCAGGAGGAGAAGGGGATGACAGAGGATGAGATGGTTGGAGGGCATCACCGACTTGATGGACGTGAGTTTGAGCAAGCTCCGGGAGTTAGTGATGGACAGGGAGGCCTGGCATGCTGTGGTCTTTTCCAACTCTTTGCACAACTGAGTAACTGAACTGACTGAAGAGCCAGTTAACGATTCTGTAGTTTCAGGTGAACAGCGAAGAGACTCAGTCACACACATTCACGTGTCCACTCTCCTCCAAACTGCCCTCCCATCCAGGCTGCCACATAACACTGAGCAAAGTTCCATGTGCTTTGCAGTAGGTCCTTGTTGGTGACCCCATTTTAAATACAGCTGTCCCGGGCTGTCGGGTTACCCAGACCTCTCTGCTCTGCCACAAACCCACCCCTTTAGCCAGAGATCAAAAACTAGAAGCGGCCAGGCAGGCAGGAGGTGGGGGAGGGAGAGAGGCAGTGCAAAGGCCCGGGGGTGAGCACGGGTGAGCTTGGGGACTGCGAGGACTCCCACGTGGTGGGAGTGACTGGAGGCCGGGAGGGAGGGCGCCAGCTCTCAGGAGCTCTCCATCCAGGGGCCGACGACTTTGAGCCGGGAAGGGACAGGTGCCTGTTTGATGAATGAGCTGAAAGGTGGTGGGGCCGGGGCAGCAGGGCCACGAGAGGCCTCCAGGGGAGAGAAGTGCCCAGGTAGTGGTGGACGCACGGAGAGCCACCTCGTGGAGGGGCCCGGGGACCGACTGTCTGTAGGGGTGAGCACAGCATGGGTGGGGGCCATTCACCCAAGCCCCCAGACGCAGAGGGAGGAGAGGGTGTGGGGCTGGGGTTCTGTTCTGTTCGCTTCTCCTGGTGGACGACCCCACAGAGTGAGGGTCAGAGCGCAGCTGAGGGAGGCCACCTGCACAGAGAGAGATTTGGCAGCAAACAGTCATTTGGCAAACCTGGGACAGAAGAGTCGCTTCGGCGTCCGAAGGCAGAGACGGGCGATGGAGAAGGGGGAAGCTGCTGAGTGGCCTTAAAGTCAAGAGGGGCCCACTCAGCCGGCGTCCAGTCCCGGCCCCAGCCCCGCATGCCTCTCCTGCGGCTGTTGCACTTCGGCTAGCTGATGTGAAGAGCTGACTGTTTGGGAAAGACTCTGATGCTGGGAAAGATTGGGGGCAGGAGGAGAAGGGGCGACAGAGGAGAGACGGTTGGATGGCATCACCGACTCAATGGGTGTGAGTTTGAGCAAACTCCGGGAGATGGCAAAGGACAGGGAAGCCTGGCGTGTAGCAGTCCATGGGGTCGCAGAGAGTCAGACACGACTGAGCGACTGAACAGCAACATGGTTGCTGTAAGATATTGTCCAAAACAGTGGCTTAAACTAAGACGAGTATACTCTCTTACAGGTCCGAAGGTCACGAGTCAAATCGGTTTCACTGGGTAGAGGCAAGGCGTTGGCAAGGCTGTCTGCTTGGACCCCTCTCTCATCTCAAGGTACATGACATTTGCCATCATCACAGTCTAGGGCTGAGAGCCACAGAAGGGTGCCTGCGGCAGCTTCCCAGCCATGGCAGGACTCCCCTCTTGGGGCCTTGGAAGAAATCTCTTCCTGGGACTTTCTAGTGGTCCAGTCCAGTGTACAGGGTCAGGTTCAACCCCTGGGTGGGGAGCTGAGATCCTACATACCTTGTGGCCAAAAAATCAAAACATTTAAAAAAATACCACACAGAAATAGTATTTTAACAAATTCAATAAAGACTTTAAAAAAAAATCTCTTCCTTTCTTGGTCAACGGCCTGCCTCATGGGCACATGCCCTGGACAGTGGCGTGGGCTTTGGTGCTCAGAAGGAGCCCACCCTGGATTGAACTCTCTGCTCACACTGTCTTGAAATTCTTTATCAGTTTTTTTCATCTTAGGGTTCACTTTAATGAAGATAGTAATGCTGCACATTCTTATCAGTTTGGACAAAAGTATAATGACATATATTTATTATAATGTCATTCGAGGTATTTTCATTGCTGATAAAAACTTCTGTACTCTGTGTATTATCTCCCTGAGAACTTCTGGCAACCACTGGTCTTTTTATTGTTTCCATAGTCTTGCCTTTTCCAGAATGGAATATAGTGAGAACCTACTTTTCTCCTTTTCCTTGCAAAGTGAAAGTCGCTCAGTCATGTCTGACTCTTTGTGACCCCATGGACTATACAGCCCATGGAATTCTCTAGACTAGAATACTGGAGTGGGCAGCCTTTCCCTACTCCAGGGGATCTTCTCAACCCAGGGATCGAACCCAGGTGTCCGGCATTTCAGAGGGATTCTTTACCAGCTGAGCCACAAAGGAACAAATCCTTTACAGGACCAATCCTGGTCCCCTCAGGCCGCCAGACAGGCTCTAAGTGGCCAATCCCCCCCTTAACACTCCCAGTATCGAGCCCTGTCCCACTGGCCCTGCCTAGGAGCCACATGGAGGGGCAGAGGGACACATGTTGGATATTTGTTCGTAGGAAGCCCACAAATTTTGTGCCCCTTGTTACAATGAACCCAGATTCCTGCTGAGTGTATTGTAAATCTTTATCATTTTTGAACAAGCAGCTTGCATTTCATTTTGTCCCAAGCTCTAAATTATGTAGCTGGTTCTGACTCAGCCCTAACCTCTCACCTCCAGCAAAGACACCTAGAAATGGACTTCACAGATTTTTGGACACTTGACATAATTTTAGCTAATATCCCATTGTATTTTTCTGGCCTAACCATTCATAGGCATTATTACTGCCCTGGGAATAAAGTTCCTGGCAACAAATAATGTCCTTGTAAGATGTTCTTTTTATTAAGAGAGGCAATATTGTCGATGAGGATTCAGACACAGGCATCGTTTGAATTAGGGAATGATTATTCCATTAAGAAGAGATTCTTGTTTTCAGAAACGTATTCTGTATGGAATTCTTTAAATAGCCGGCTTTCCTAATGCATTTTTAATGTGTTTCAACGCATTAAAAATTACTTACACACGGGCTTCTCGGGTCTGTGCGTGGACCCAGCGCACCCTGAGCCCCTGCTCTGGTCCGGCCCCTCGGGGTTCAGGAGGGGACTGTGTCTGGCACTGTGGGGGAAGGTGGTCCCTCTCGGAGGAGCTCTGCCTGCTGGGGGTCACCGAAAGCAGTGAGGATGCAGACAGACTCGATCTAGTAGGAGGCCCTGGAGCAGCGGCAGGAATGGGAATTCCAGAGACAGGAAGATCCTTGAAGGGGCTGAGGTTGGCAGGTGGGCGGGGACTCTGGGAAGGCCCTGAGCATTGCATCCGGGGGAGGGTCCCCAGGATCGAACCCAGGTGTCCGGCATTTCAGAGGGATTCTTTACCAGCTGAGCCACAAAGGAACAAATCCTTTACAGGACCAATCCTGGTCCCCTCAGGCCGCCAGACAGGCTCTAAGTGGCCAATCCCCCCCTTAACACTCCCAGTATCGAGCCCTGTCCCACTGGCCCTGCCTAGGAGCCACATGGAGGGGCAGAGGGACACATGTTGGATATTTGTTCGTAGGAAGCCCACAAATTTTGTGCCCCTTGTTACAATGAACCCAGATTCCTGCTGAGTGTATTGTAAATCTTTATCATTTTTGAACAAGCAGCTTGCATTTCATTTTGTCCCAAGCTCTAAATTATGTAGCTGGTTCTGACTCAGCCCTAACCTCTCACCTCCAGCAAAGACACCTAGAAATGGACTTCACAGATTTTTGGACACTTGACATAATTTTAGCTAATATCCCATTGTATTTTTCTGGCCTAACCATTCATAGGCATTATTACTGCCCTGGGAATAAAGTTCCTGGCAACAAATAATGTCCTTGTAAGATGTTCTTTTTATTAAGAGAGGCAATATTGTCGATGAGGATTCAGACACAGGCATCGTTTGAATTAGGGAATGATTATTCCATTAAGAAGAGATTCTTGTTTTCAGAAACGTATTCTGTATGGAATTCTTTAAATAGCCGGCTTTCCTAATGCATTTTTAATGTGTTTCAACGCATTAAAAATTACTTACCACGGGCTTCTCGGGTCTGTGCGTGGACCCAGCGCACCCTGAGCCCCTGCTCTGGTCCGGCCCCTCGGGGTTCAGGAGGGGACTGTGTCTGGCACTGTGGGGGAAGGTGGTCCCTCTCGGAGGAGCTCTGCCTGCTGGGGGTCACCGAAAGCAGTGAGGATGCAGACAGACTCGATCTAGTAGGAGGCCCTGGAGCAGCGGCAGGAATGGGAATTCCAGAGACAGGAAGATCCTTGAAGGGGCTGAGGTTGGCAGGTGGGCGGGGACTCTGGGAAGGCCCTGAGCATTGCATCCGGGGGAGGGTCCCCAGAGGAGAGGCCTGGTTGGCAGCACAACAAGGGCCCTCCTGCTGGTCTGAGGAGCCAGGCCTAGGGAAGAGAGGAGAGAGGTGTGCCAGCCCCGGAGCCACGAGGTGGGAAGATCACTGCCCGCAGGAAGGCAGTTCAGAGCTCAGGATACCAGAGCTGTGGGCGGCAGAGAGGCACTCTAACAGCCATCAGACAGCAGAGCAGTGGACCTGGGCAGGCAGAGGCCCTGGGAGGGGGCACAGGATCCACAAAGGGAACCAAAGCTGGAATGCGGGGAGACTCGGGGGCGAGAGGTGTCCCGAGAAGGGTTCCCCGTTTGTAACTTGGCCGTGTCCAGCTCTCGCGACTCCGAGGACTGTAGCCTACCGGGCTCCTCTGTCCACGAGCTTTCCCAGGCAGGAAGACTGGAGTGGATCCTCCCATTTCCTACTCCAAATCAAGCTGGGGGGAAGATCTATGGCTGAATGTGCAGGCAAGTCACTTGGACCAGGTGCAGACATGAGGATCCGGGAGAGAGACCCGGCCGGTCCCAGTAGGCTTCTGAGAGCTGATGCTGCTGGAAGCTTCCAGCGTGGGGGCAGGAGACTCTACTTGGGAGGAAGGCCAGGAGAGAAAAGTTAAATGTGAAGCCGGATGAGCCTGGCCGCAGGAGGAACAGTTCAGTTGAGTTCAGTTCAGTTGCTCAGTCGTGTCCGACTCTTTGCGACCCCATGAATTGCAGCACGCCAGGCCTCCCTGTCCATCACCAACTCCCGGAGTTTACTCAGACTTGCGTCCGTCGAGTCACTGATGCCATCCAGCCATCTCATCCTCTGTCGTCCCCTTCTCCTCTTGCCCTCAATCCCTCCCAGCATCAGAGTGTTTTCCAATGAGTCACCTCTTCGCATGAGGTGGCCAAAGTACTAGAGTTTCAGCTTTAGCATCATTCCTTCCAAAGAAATCCCAGGGCTGATCTCCTTCAGAATGGACTGGTTGCATCTCCTTGCAGTCCAAGGGACTCTTAAGAGGCTTCTCCAACACCACACTTCAAAAGCATCAATTCTTCAGCATTCAGCCTTCTTCACAGTCCAACTCTCACATCCAACATGACCACTGGAAAATCCATAGCCTTGACTAGACAGACTTTAGTCGGCAAAGTAATGTCTCTGCTTTTGAATATACTATCTAGGTTGGTCATAACTTTTCTTCCAAGCAGTAAGCACCTTTTAATTTCATGGCAGCAGTCACCATCTGCAGTGATTTTGGAACCCCCCAAAATAAAGTTTGCCACTGTTTCTACTGTTTCTTCATCTATTTCCCATGAAGTGATGGGACCAGATGCCATGATCTTCGTATTCTGAATGTTGAGCTTTAAGCCAACTTTTTCACTCTCCTGTTTCACTTTCATCAAGAGGCTTTTTAGTTCCTCTTCACTTTCTACCATAAGGGTGGTGTTATCTGCATATCTGAGGTGACTGATATTCCTCCCGGCAATTTTGATTCCAGCTTGTGCTTCCTCCAGTCTAGCATTTCTCATGATGTACTCTGCATATAAGTTAAATAAGCAGGGTGACAATATACAGCCTTGAGGTACTCCTTTTCCTATTTGGAACTAGTCTGTTGTTCCATGTCCAGTTCTAACTGTTGCTTCCTGGCCTGCATATGTGTTTCTCAAGAGGCAGGTCAGGTGGTCTGGTATTCCCATCTTTTTCTGAATTTTCCACAGTTTATCGTGATCCACACAG
>SJYC01139603.1:0-15810 GCA_006408675.1 Madoqua kirkii | reverse complement strand
TTGTTTTTTTGCATTTCTTTTCCATGGGGATAGTCTTGATCCCTGTCTCCCGTACAATGTCACGATCCTTATTCTGTAGTTCATCAGGCACTCTATCTATCAGATCTAGGCCCTTAAATCTATTTCTCACTTCCACTGTATAATCATAAGGGATGTGATTTAGGTCATACCTGAGTGGTCTAGCGGTTTTCCCTACTTTCTTCACTTTAAGTCTGAATTTGGCAATAAGGAGTTCATAATCTGAGCCACAGTCAGCTCGAACAGAGGTCCATCTAGTCAAGGCTATGGTTTTCCCTGTGGTCATGTATGGATGTGAGAGTTGGACTGTGAAGAAAGCTGAGCGCCAAAGAACTGATGCTTTTGAACTGTGGTATTGGAGTAGACTCTTGAGAGTCCCTTGGACTGCAAGGAGATCCAGCCAGTCCATTCTGAAGGAGATCAGCCCTGGGATTTCTATGGAAGGAATGATGCTGAAGCTGAAACTCCAGTACTTTGGCCACCTCATGTGAAGAGTGGACTCATTGGAAAAGACTCTGATGCTGGGAGGGATTAGGAGCAGGAAGAGAAGGGGACGACTGAGGATGAGATGGCTGGATGGCATCACTGACTCATGGATGCAAGTCTGAGTGAACTCTAGGAGTTGGTGATGGACAGGGAGGCCTGGCGTGCTGCGACTCATGGGGTCGCAAAGAGTCGGACACGACTGAGCAACTGAACTGAACTGAACTGACCCAGCCCATGGATGTACAAAGTGCCAGAAATGACTGAGCATGCATACACAGACACACAGACATGTAAGGAGAACAATACGTTCCATAGTGCATACTTTCTGTTGCATAATCCTCAAAATAAACCTACCCATATAAGCAATCCATTTTGACAAAAAACAAAAACAACAACAACAACAACAACAACAAAAATGATGAAGCTCAGAAATATTAAGAAACATTGTCCAGAGTGCATGGATCAAAATTGTTAAAGCCAGAATGGGAATTCAACAAGTTGACTCCATAGCCCATGTTTTTACCAGTAAATTCTACTCAGTTCAGTTCAGTCACTCAGTCATGGCCGACACTTTGCAACCCATGGACTGCAGCATGTCAGACCCCATGTTCATCACCAGCTCCTGGAGTTTACTCAACTCATGTCCACTGAGCTGGTGATGCCATCCAACCATTTCATCTTCTGTCATCCCCTTCTCCTCCCACCTTCAATCTTTCCCAGCATCAGGGTCTTTTCAAATGAGTCAGTTCTTCACATTAGGTGGCCAAAGTATTGGAGTTTCAGCTTCAACATTAGCTCTTCCAATGAATATTCAAGATTGATTTCCTTTAGGATGGATTGGTTGGATCTCCCTTCTATCCAAGGGACTCTCAACAGTCTGCTCTAACACCACAGTTAAAAAGCAACAATTCTTCAGCACTCAGCTTTCTTTGTAGTCCAATTCTCACATCCATACATAACTACTGGAAAAATGATAGCCTTGACTAGATGGACCTTTGCTGGAAAAGTAACGTCTCTGCTTTTTAATATGCTGTCTAGGTTGGTAAAAACTTTCCTTCCAAAGGGTAAAAAGTGAAGTGAAGTCGCTCAGTTGTGTCCGACTCTTTGCGACCAGTGGACTGTAGCCCACCAAGCTCCTCCATCCATGGGATTCTCCAGGCAAGAATACTCAAGTGGGTTGCCATTTCCCTCTCCAGGGGGGATCTTCCCGACCCAGGCCTCCCACATTGCAGGCAGACGCTTTAACCTCTACACCACCAGGGAAGCCCAAAGGGTAAGTGTCTTTTAAATTCATGGCTAAAGTCACCATCTGCAGTGATTCTGGAGCTCCAAAAATGAAGTCTATCACTGTTTATCCATCTTTTTGCTATGAAGTAATGGGACCAGATGACATGACCTTAGTTTTCTGAATGTTGAGCTTTAAGCCAACCTTCTCACTCTCCTCTTTCACTTTCATCAAAAGGCTCTTTAGTTCTTTACTTTCTGCCGTAAGGGTGGTGTCATTTGCATATCTGAGGATGTTGATATTCCTCCCAGCAATCTTGATTCCAGCTTGTGCTTCATCCAGCCCAGTGTTTCTCATGATGTCCTCTACATATAAGTTAAATAAGCAGGGTGACAAGATACAACCTTGACAGACTCCTTTCCCGATTTGGAACCAGACTGTTGTTCTAACTGTTGCTTTCTGAACTACATATGGATTTCTCAAGAGGCAGGTCAAGTGGTCTGGTATTCCCATCTCTTTCTACAGTTTATTGTGATCCACACAGTCAAAGGCTTTGGCATAGTCAATAAAGCAGAAATAGATGTTTTTTTCTGGAACTCTCTTGTTTTTTCAATGTTTTTCCAACAGATGTTGGCAATTTGATCTCTGGTTCCTCTTTCTTTTCTAAAACCAACTTGAACATCTGGAAGTTCATGGTTCATGTATTGCTGAAGCCTGGCTTGGAGAATTTTGAGCATTACTTAACTCCTGTATGAGATGAGTGCAATTGTGCGGTAGTTTGAGCATTCCTTGGCATTGCCTTTCTTTGTGATTGGAATGAAAACTGACGTTTTCCAGTCCCATGGCCACTGCTGAGGTTTCCAAATTTGCTGGCATACTGAGTGCAGCACTTTCACAGCATCATCTTTTAAGATTTGAAATAGCTCTACTGGAATTCTATCACCTTCACTAGCTTTGTTCGTAGCGATGCTTCCTAAGGCCCACTTGACTTTACCTTCCAGGATGTCTGGTTCTAGCTGAGTGATCACACCATCGTGGTTATCTGGGTCATGAATATCTTTTTTGTACAGTTCTTCTGTGTATTCTTGCCACCTCTTCTCAATATCTTCTGCTTCTGTTAGGTCCATACCACTTCTGTCCTTTATCGTGCTCCTCTTTGCATGAAATATTTTCTTGGTATCTCTGATTTTCTTGAAGTGATCTTGTCTTTCCCATTCTATTTTTTCCTCTATTTCTTTGCCAAGGAAGGCTTTTTTTCTGATCTTGGAGGAAGGTTTTCTTATCTCTCCTTGCTGTTGTTTGAAACTCTGCATTTGAATGGGTATATCTTTCCTTTTCTCCTTTGATTTTCACTTCTCTTCTTTTCTCAGCTATTTGTGAGGCTTTCTCAAGCAGCCACTTGGTGTTTCTGCACTTCTTTTTCTTGAGTGTCATCTTGATCCCCGTCTTCTGTACAATGTCATGAACCTCCGTGCATACTTCTCTAGGCACTCTATCAGATCTAATTCCTTGAATCTATTTGTCACTTCCCCTGTAGGACTGTAAGGGATTTGACTGAGGTCATAGTTGAATGGTCTAGTGGTTGTCCCTATCTTCTCTAATTTAAGTCTGAGTTTAGCAGGTGGATTTGGCAGGTGGATTTGGATAATATTTGTCACCTCTTTTTTTTTTTTTTTTAACTGAACCGCTTTCTCTGCTCTTTTGAGAGTTGTTTAGTGTTACGTGAAGAATGATGATGTCAAGGTTCTTGGTTAAGTCATGTTCCTGGTTTTAGTTTCCAATTTTCAGAATAATTTGTGGGTGACCTTGAACCACTCATTTTGTGTCATTCATCCAGTTAATTTTTAGGATGAAGTATCTGACCTCCAAGATCACTTCTGGCTCATAATCTCCCCAAATCTTGAGTCGTTTGGAGAATTTAAAGCAACTTTTTATTTGCAGAAAATTCAGGATAGTTCTGTAAAGCACTTTAAAAAATGGATCTCATTCATACATTTATTTATATATGTATCAATTTTTTTATAGTTAAGCATCTCTAATATAAAATGTATTGAACTTCCTTGCTCTCTCCCTCTTTAACATACACACACACATACAGAAACACTCTCTCACACAATGCTTTGTTTTAAATTCCCTTTTTTTCGAGGGAGTGCAAGTAAGTTATAATAATCTGGTGCCAATGAGTTTGCCTTATGTAGCTTCTCCATAAAAGGTGAGAAGGAACTAAGGAGGAGTCTGGGATCCTTGGGCACTGAAGAGGGAAACTTTGCCTGAGTATTATTCTGTGCACTATTTTCCAGCAAAATGAGGTAGCACAAATGGGATTTTGTGAACAATCTTGGTTTCCATTCAGATCTTTACTCTGCTAGCTCTCTTTAATGTCTGAGCCAGAGGAGCACCAAGACTACTGGAGCGGATAGGCATTCCTTTCTCCAGAGGAACCTTCAGGACTCGGGGGTCACACCCGGGTCTCCTGCATTACAGGCAGACTCTTTTCAGTCTGAGCCACCAGGGAGGACCCAACTATTAATATTTTTGGGAGAAACTGAACCTCAGAATTATTTTACAATTTTTTTTTGTTTTTTACATTTTACTCTTCAACACAGAGATAATACTGATCACAATCACAAATAAGTGGTGAGATCTTGTGAACTGTTAAGAGGTGAAAATTCACAGCTCATTTCAGTTTTTTGACTGCTTCATCAGAGACAGGCGTTGTGCTAAGAATTTCCCAATATTGTCTGCAATCCCCATACCTCACTGTGAGACAGCCATTCATTTTTCTACAGGTGAACTTTAAAACTGAGAATCCTTACTTTTCCAAAGACAGGCAGTTACTTATGGTGCAGAGTTAAGATTTTGTTTCTGATCTAACTGACACTGAAGTTGATGCTCTACTGACTCCAGAGAGAGCCTAAGCTCACTAGTAAATTGTTCTGCTACAATCAGCTTCTCCACTGATGACCTCTACTGACTCCAGAGAGCCCGAGTGCACCAATAAGCACCTCTATTGCCGTCGGCTTCGCCACCAGCGACCTCTGCTCGTGCTCATCCTCCCTGGACGTTTCTGTGTGATCTGCACTTTTGAGGCACCTGGGATCTCTTCAACAGCCACGAGATGCACAGAGTGTGCATCGCTGTGTTTGGCCTGAAAGGTAATGCTTATTGGAACTAAAGCACATGGAAAAGAAAGAGACTGAGCAACACTGTGTGATGCAAACCAAGAATGTTTTCCTGAGGTGCAAGGTGCTTTCCCGAGGCAGATATTATACCATGTGAAGATGGGAGAGATTATACCCATGATATTAAGGATACTGGTCACATAATGTTATCAGAAGACATTCTTCTGATAAACCTCCTTAACTTTCCTTACTCCTGAGATGTTTCTGTAATTCTAATTATAATGTGTTCCATCATTATCTGGATAGTTCTTTGGGGAAGATGCTCTCAATGTGTGCGGTGTTCAAGATTCTATTATAAAAAGTGAGGAATTAACATCATTTTTTTGTTGCTGCTGAAGGCAGGTCTGCAAATTTTATAGTCTTTGCAATAGAGGTTAATGAAGTCACATCTTTAGTTTTTAGCCCTGTTTTGAAGAAGAGACTAAGATCTTACTTGTGGAGCTGTTTGCTATCACAGTGTTTTATTGTCTGGAATTATATACTTGGGAAATATTGCCATCTATCCAATAGTTGATATAAAAATTCATAAGAATGTCTTGCTACATAGGGACCTACGAGAATCTTTGCTCTTTAGGTTCTGCCCTTTACGTCTCCTCTACAAAGACCAGTGACTTCACACTGTGCTTTAAAGCGTGTCCGAGTGGAACTGGAAGTGCTGTGCGGTTGAGAACGACCGTCGTTCCCAGTCCAGCCGCTAGGCTGTGTCCTGCTCTTTGCCATCCCGTGGACTGTAGCCTGCCTTGCTTCTGTGTCTTTCACTATATTGAAGAAATAATTGTACCTTTACTGTATCGTGTGTGTGTGTGTGAAATTCTTGAAAAGTTAATGAAAGTGATTTTTAAAAATTTCTAAATTATACATTCTATATGCGTAATTGCTTTAAAAGATGACACACAGTTATCTAATAAAGTGGCTCCTCTGAGAAGTGGCTTCGGCCATCTGGCCCTAGGACTGTGTGATCACCGAACCTTGAGAGGCATGGATAATGGTGGTCCAAGAGCTCTGGTTTTCAGGCTCTGTAGCCGTGTCATGCTCTTCTGGTTCATCAAGCATGAGTTATCAAAAGGGTAACTTTCCCCCCTTTTAGGACGATAATAAAACTGCCTTTTAAATGTAGGGAAATAGAATATTAGAAAAAGTTGTCAAACCAGCAGTAGTGATATAAAGTTGTTGAGTGTACCCCTAGAGTTCAGCTAATCCGTTTGCATTTCTGTCTGGCCAGTTTGCAACGTCTGATCCAAGGAGAGCCTCTGAGTCTGTCAGTACTTCAGTTTTCTCTTTTTTTAGAAAGATGTGCTAGTTAGAACCTCTCTCATGGGATCTTTATTTATAACAGATTGTGTAAGGATTCCGCAAAAGTCAGCTGTTATCTTACCTTAAAACTGAGACTGTTGCCACTAGAACAATGTTTTAAATAGAGATTTTATTAGTTATGGACTCAGTAATGCATTCTATGAAGCTGATCTGGAGATCATGATGCTTAAAAATCACGTGTGAATATCCCTGAATGTCTACTATATATAACAACTAATGTAGTCAGTTTGAAGTGTTCTAAAATGAATGAGACAAACTCTACTATCACAGAGCTAATGATTATGAAAAGTGGAAGAAAACCTACATATCGCACAGGAAGGGAAACTGGAGAAGCAGTATTTAGTTTCTTAGGTGCCTTGATGATTTTATATATATTTAGCTGCTGCTGTTCAGTCCTAAGTCATATTTGGCTATTTGAGACTCCATGGACCACAGCATGCCAGGCTCCTCTGTGCTTTCACATGAAAATGATGTATTTTCATTCTCTTTTTCCTCAGTATTTTTACATAACTGGCTGTTTTCCCATAGTTGAAAAGTCACGTCTTCAGAGAGACCTCTGGCCGCTTTGTGTGCGCCCTTGCCTCTTCTCTTCTCTGTGTCCGTCAGCAGCTCCGCTTCCATCTCACAGTAGCTCCATGCCCTAAATTGCTTCATTTCTGCATTTTTCATTCGCTCCTTTTCAAAAAGAATCAATCATGATGCAAACCAAAATGTCGTGTAGCTTGTTCAATTTCATGTTACAAGACTTAGACTACTTCTAGATATAATGTAATAAATAATAAATATGATATAGCAAATATATTTGACATAACACTGGTTTTGATGTTTAGAAATGAATTATTATTAGCAATTATTCCCTTCAAGCAATATTACTATGGGGCTCTTAAATTCCCAAGATGATGTTGATCCTACAGATGCATCCCTAAGCACTCAGAGCGTTTACTTCTCAGAAGACTTATCTGGGGAAGTGTGTTAAACAGAAAACATTCCTTGTGGACATTTTAATTGCAATGACATTGCATTTGAAAATAAATAATTATACATATAATGGACTTTTGCTGAAAAGCAGTAGAATCTGAAATAAGACAATAACCCTAAAAGCATGGCACCTTTTATTTTATATGTATATAGAATTTATCTATTGATATAATTTTGATATGGTGACTGAACCTCTTGTGGTTCACTTTTCTGAGATAACTGTTAAACTGATACAGTCTGTGTCATTAAATACCGCTTACCTCATCCTTCAAGCAGCAGTAATCAAGCAAGTGAAATATATAGCAGAATAAAATAAAACATGACTAGGATCTGCATAAGCTGAAAGCTTTTTATATCATATGCTGGCATAGTGTCGAAAAGTATGTCATTGACTAGACTGTAAGACCAAGGTTTAAGACAAGCATCCCGTAAAGTTGCGTAGATAAGAAGATAACTTCTGGACGTCCCTGGTGGCTCAGTGGGTAAGAATATGCCTGCCAATGTAGGGGACGTAAGTTTGATCCCTGGTTGGAGGAAGATTCCACCTGCCAGGGAGCAGCTAAGCCCGAGAGCCACAGCCACGGAGCCTGCGCTCTAGACCCTGTGAGCCACAACCGTTTAAGCCTGCTCCCCGGAGTCAGGGCTCCCACACCCCAACCAACAGGAGCCCAAGCACAGCCAAAAATACACAAATATGTTGAAAAAAAAGGATATCTTCCACGTCATAGGGAAATGAGTAAGTTAGCATTACATGTGCATGTGTGTTAATATAGGCAATGAGAGGCAACCATCATGCACAGAAACAGTATTCAATGGAATTCCAGTGATTCACTCTTATTACTTCCCTGTTCAGCACAAAGCCGTTGTCTGACCTTATTGAATATTCACATTTATGAGTCTCAAGTCATTCCTTATAAGACAATGTGTTGAAGTGGATGTGGTCATTCTCTGATGACTCTCAGTCTAGCTTTACCGCCATGGCATCTGTGATGTTAGCAGCACTGAAATAGTTCAGCAAAAGTAAGTGTCTAGTACTAGTAGTATATGAGTGTGATTGTCTGTTTTAGAGTTAAGAAACTAATGAGTGTTGTAGTAATCACCTATGAGTCCTATTAAGGGAAATAAATGTGATTATATACTCATAGTAGACTTTGTGCAAAGTCTACATTGATTTTTATATTATTTGAACTAGACTACTGGTAAACATGACTCAAAATTTTCAAGAATAAAATGAAACCATTCATTTCTTTTAATTTGTCCATAGGCAATGCAGACTGCGTCTGAGTGAAGGCAATGCCATTTCACAGATATGACAGAATTTGTTCTTCTGGAGTTGACCAGTCATCAGGAGCTTCAAGTTCTCTTTATTGTGGTGTTTCTAGTAGTTTACATGCTCACTCTGATAGGGAACATTGGTAGGATTATTTTGATCAGCATCAGCCTCCAGCTTCAGAGCTCCATGTACTTTTTCTAGAGTCTTGTCTTTTGTGGATGTGCGGTTCTCTTCCAGTGTCACTTTGAAGATGCTGGAAAACTTACTATCAGAGACAAAACCCATTTCCTATGTGGGGTGTTTGGTACAGCGTTACTTCTTCATAGCCCTTGTCCACGTGGAAGCATGTATCTTGGCTGTGATGGCCTTTGATCGCTACATGACCATCCGCAATCCTTTGCTTCATGGCCGTAAAATGTCCAGGACTGCCTGTGCTCGTCTCATCTCTGTGCCATCCATCTGTGGATTCTCTGTTAGCCTAATCTGCACGCTGTGGACATATGGCTTGTGCTTCTGTGGAAGCTTTGCAATCAACCACTTCTATTGTGCTGACCCTGCTCTTTCAAGATTGCCTGTGGAGGGGTCCACAGTAAAGAATGCACCGTGATTGTTATTGCTGGAATTAACTTCATATATCCCCTCTCAGTGGTTCTCGTTTCCTATACCCTCGTCATAGTGGCCGTGCTGCACACGCGCTCTGCCGATGGCGGGAGGAAGGCATTCTCTACGGTGGGCCCCTCCTGACAGCTGTTACCATGTTTTATGGGACTCTCCTCTTCATGTATCTCAGGAGGCCCACTGAAGAGTCTGTGGAGCAGGGGAAGATGGTGACAGTGTTTTACACCACAGTGATTCCCATGCTAAATCCCATGATGTACAGTTTGAGGAACAAAGATGTGAAAGAGGCGGTAAACAAAGCAGTCGTCAAGGCAAACTTGAGGCAGTGGGCCTGCAGTACACAGTTCCGCGTATGCCGCTTCCTGCTACAAATGTCCAGGCACATAAATAACCCTGTTCACAATAGACTGTATACAGGCAGCACTTACGTATACTAAGAGGTCCAGTCTAACACAGCGATGGTTTACCCCATGAATGGACTCTCAGGATTAAGCCTCCTTATTCTACATATGCAAACATACTAACCCTGACCTATTACTGTTAGTCACAGTGTATGTAAAATTGTGCTGAGTGTAGTCATCGGATAACTCATGAATACATTTGGATAAGCACACGTTAATTTGGAGGTATCTTTGTAAGAGTTGAATATGCTTTTTTAGCATATTTCCTATATATAATTGTTTTTCACTTGTTTTATAAGTAATATATAATTTTATGAGAAAGAATTAAGACTTCATCACTTTTTCATGAATATAAAAGTTGGTGGATCCTCATTTACCAAAAAGCTTTCAATAACATTCACATATGCACAGACTTTTGAAAACAAAAATGGATCCAGAATCTTCAACTAGTGTCATGAATCAATCTGCCTCAAGTTTGCCTTGACGATTGCTTTGTTTACCGCCTCTTTCACATTTTGTTCCTCAAAGGTTAACTCTCAGTATAATCAACACTATTTGTGTTTCGAACAGCCTGCTGACTCACTGTGATTCTACTCTTTGGTCTGTATTTTGGCTAGTTGTTTTTCTCTTCATTAATTTAAATAGGTGAACAATTTATGAGTAAAGCCTATCATGTCCTTCTCATAGTTTAAAAAGATGAAGCAATATGGATTTTTGTCATTTAAAATCTAACTTTTGATCAGAAGCATGTCCTGTTAAACATTTGATTGCTATGATGAAGGTATTGTTTGATTCCAAATTCTTGTTATTAACATTACATTCTTAGCTCTGTGTTTAGCTCCTTAAGCCTCGCTTTTAATAACTAGAGTGGATCAACCAGATAGAATCTGTGTAAAACCAAATGTCATTGCACTAAACGTGTGAAAATGTGATCAGCACAGCTCAAACTGGTATCCATTGGGATCTGATTACATGTTTACAATTCAGTTTATATTGATTGGTGCCCACTTAATCTACCTTCATCCTTAATATAAGAGGAATACATTTTTTGTCCTTGTTGACTCTTGCTAGTGATACCAGCATAAAAGCAAATCAGAAGCAGAAGTAATTTCTCATGAATGAGTTTATTCTTGTTTAAGGGCTAATCCAATTAAAAGGGGTGCACAACGTAACATGTGTAGAAAGACTCTGAGAAGTAACATTTACTTGTGGTAGTATCACCAGAAAGATGGATTCATTTAAGCACAGAAAGTATTTTTACTCAGGCTAATTTACTAATTGCCCACAAGCCACTTTCCTCCCTCAGACTGGTTCTGAGAAAAAGCAGATGGTGGGAGGAGAGTTCTTTTTCATAAGTTTAGGTTCTGAGCAGGAAGAAAGAGTACTGTTTGATTAATATTGGAAACTACATTAACAAAGTTTTTTTTTTTTTTTAATGTTTTCAAATCACCCAAGTTTGCTTCTAACAAGTTGGTGTCAAGTATGGAACGATAGGCTGCTCAAGAAACAATCATACCGACAGAGATCATTATAACTTGACCCTTTAAGATCACAATTTCTGTGATCCTTATGGCAGACATATTCCTCAGTGTCCACTATTTTATGTTTTATTTTATAAGTAAAACATTTGTCATCCAGAGCTGTTCACCACCGTTCCCATTGCCCCTTGCCAGTGGGATACATAATGTTGTCAGGTCTTGGCAATGAGCCATCAGTAGAGAGTGGTGCCTGAAACCTAAAGATCACCTTCTCTATGTTAAAGCCATTAGGTATGGACTTTTTTTCTCTTCCTTCCCACTTGAAAATGTTGCCACTGAGATGATCATTTTTTAGATAAAGATGGAAACCACATGTTGAGGGTCTAATTGCCTTTCCCAAACCCCTTAACTCATACTGCTGCCTGAGAAAGGAATAAATTACTTTATTAAGTCACTGCATCTTGGGAGTTCACTTAGCTCTAGTGCAATATTTGCTCTTACAATACTTTCGATAAACATATCCTTGACATTTCACCTCTGCATCTCACCACTCACTAGGACAATTTTTACCTGAGAATGATCAAGTCTCTTCAGAAACTGTTCTGATATTTAGAGAAGGGCATCTTGTCTTCTGTCTTAACCAGAAGGAGAAAAACTCAAGCTTCTGATCTGTATTAGATGTTAGGTTATATATCCCTTTGCCCTAACTACTTGATGAGTCCTTGGGCTTGTTATGACCTTTAAGACTCCAGTTGTCACATTAACTGGTTTTGGATTCCTTCTGACCTGTCATCTAGGCCATTTTGCTAGCCTTTTTTTAGGTACTTACAAGTCTCTTTCTTAAGCTTAGGAAATCTCAGCTACTTTTGTTCTGCACTGTGCTTGCAGATCTACACCTACAACGTATGTTTTCACCATGAACTTGGGCCAGAACATGTTTAACTGTTCTTACTTATTAGTGGAGTTTCCCCAATGGCTCAGCAGTCAAGAATCATCTGCAAGGCAAGAGACATGATTTCAGTCCTGGGGGAACAATCCCTGGAGAAGGAAGTGGCAAACTACTCCAGCATTAATGCCTGTGAAATGCAATGGACAGAGGAGACTGGTAGGTTGCAGTCCTAGGTGTCACACAGAGTGGAACACACTGAGCAGGCACACAACTATATGCGTTTATTATGAATGAAATTGTTCCACCAAAAGGGATAGGGATCAGGAGTTAGGGGTCAGAGGTCAGAGGTCAGGGTCAGAGCCAGGGTCAGGGTTTAGGTTCAGAGGTCAAGGTCAGGGTTTAGGGTCAGGTGTCAGGGTTTAGGTTTAGGGTTGGACTCAGGGTCAAGGGTAGAAGTCAGGGGTCAGGGTTAGGGTTAGGGTCAGGGGTCAGGGGTTAGGGTTACGGTTAGGGTTAGAGTTAGGGTTAGGTCAGTGAGAAGGCAAGGGCAACTGGATGGCTTCTCCAGCGGTTGCTTGGCCGCACAGACCCAGCGCCGCACCGAAAGCACCAGGCTCCCATGGCCCCTGGGTGGGATATGCACTGCCAAACCGGAGAGGGGGCCTCTGTTCGCCTCCAGCTAAGACCTGACTGATGTGGGTTCCCTAGAGCTTTCCTAGCCAGCAGAGACATGTGCAGGTGGTTTAGGCAAGACCGTGCATGTTTCGGCTCCCGCCCACAGCCCAAGCTTAGGGGAACGAGATCCTGAGCCCCGAATTCCAGGACACGTGATGGCGACCCCGCCTGGAAGCAGAGTTCACAGCATGCTGGTAAGCGAGCCTCCTCACGGAAGTCAGGCAGCCCAGCTGCGTGCATCTGCGAGCCTTGATGGGGAAGGCCCGAGTGCACCTCCAGCACGGCCTAGCTCCAACTCTGCTCAGAGGCCAATCTGGCAAAGCCCTGGGTGTGAGGCTGCTCTGCTCTGGGCGAGCCTTGCCCAGACTTGCCTAGCTGCTAGGCTTACTGCCCGGGAAGGAGCAGGCTGTGTGAGCCCAGGGGACATCACGGGCAACTTCCTGGCCTCATCTCCACTCCTGCCTTTCCTTGCGACCTAGGGAACCTGATCTCCTTAGGGAGGGGTGAGGGGCCGGTTGCTTTTACTCTGCCAGGGGCTCCAGCAGTGAGAGCTCTGTCAGAGGGAAGACAAAGGCAAGTGGGTGGCTTCCCCAGCGGTTGCTTGGCTGCACAGACCCAGCACCACACGGAGAGCACCAGGCTCCCAGGGCCCCTGGGCTGGGTGTGCAGCATCACACCCAGAAAGGGGAGCTCTGTTTTCCCCCTGCAAGGGCCTGACAGACGTGGGTTCCCTAGCGCACTCCAAGCCTTTAGAGACGTGTGCAGGTGGATTTGTCCTGCCCCTGCGTGTCTGAGCTCCCGCTCACAGCCCCAACCCCGGGGGACGAAGCCACTGAGCCTAGATCTACAGGTGGCGCGTGGGTGCCCCCGCCTGGAAGCCGAGTGCACAGCATGCAGGGAAGCAAGCCTCCTTGGGGGGAGACCAGGCAGCCCGATGTGTGCATCTGAAAGCCCTGATGGTGAATACCCGAGTGCTGCTCCAGCATGGCAGAGCTCCAGCTCCGTTCAGCGGCCCAATCTGGCACAGCCCCGGGTGCGAGGCTGCTCTGCCCCGGGCGAGTCTTGCCCAGAGTTGCTTAGCTGCTAAGCATACTGCCCAGGAAGGAGCAGGCTGTGGGCGCTTGGGGGACAGCATGCGCGCCTTCCTGGCCTCAGTACCACCCCTGCTTTGCCTTGTGACCAAAGCCCCCAGGCCTCCTTGGGGAGGGGTTAGGGGCCAGTGCCTTCCACACTGCCAAGGGCTCCAGCAGTGAGAGCTCTGTCAGAGGAAAGGCAAGGGCAACTGGGTGGCTTCTCCAGCGGTTGCTTGGCCTCACAGACCCAGCTCCGCACGGAGAGCACCATGCACCCAGGGCCCCTGAGTGGGGTGTGCAGCGCCACACAAGGCGAGGGGGTTCTGTTCGCCACCGGCATGTGCCTGACAGTTGTAGGTTCCCTAGCAGTCTCCAAGCCAGCAGAGACGTGTGCAGTGGTTTGGTTCTGTCCCTGCATGTCGGGGCAACCGGCTATAGCCACAGCTCAGGGGAACCAGCCTCTGAGCCCAGACCGCCAGGTGGCGCGCTGGCGCCCCCGCCTGGAGGCTGAGTTCACAGCATGCTGGGAAGCGAGCCTCCTCGTGGTAGAGGAAGCAGCCCAGCTGCGTGCTTATTCAAACCCTGATGGGGAACGCTTGAGTGCGCCTCCAGCACAGAAGAGCTCCAGCTCTTCTCAGAGGCCAAGTGAGCAGAACCCAGGAGCGAGGCTGCTCTGCCCTGGGCGAGCTGCCCAGATATGCCTAGCTGCTAGGCTTACTGCCCGGGGATGTGCAGACTGTGGGCGCCTGGTGGACAGCAGAACCTTGAGTGCGCCTCCAGCACAGAAGAGCTCCAGCTCTTCTCAGAGGCCAAGTGAGCAGAACCCAGGAGCGAGGCTGCTCTGCCCTGGGCGAGCTGCCCAGATATGCCTAGCTGCTAGGCTTACTGCCCGGGGATGTGCAGACTGTGGGCGCCTGGTGGACAGCATGGGCGCCTTCCTGGCCTCAGCTCTGCTCCTTCCTTGCCTTGTGACCTAGGCCCTCAGGCCTCCTTGGGGAGGGCTTAGTGGCCGGTGCTTTTCACACTGCCAAGGGCTCCAGCAGTGAGATCTTTGTCAGAGGGAAGGCAGGGCAACTGGGTGTCTTCTCCAGTGGTTGCTTGGCCACACAGACCCAGCGCCGCATGGACAGCACCAGGCTCCAGGGCCCCTGGGTGTGGTGTGCATCACCACACCCAGAGAGTGGGGCTCCGTTCGCCCCCTGCAAGGGCCTGACACAAGAGGGTTCCCTAGTGCTCTCCTAGCCAGCAGACACGTGTGCAGGTGGTTTGGGCCCGGCCCTGTGTGTCTGGGCTTCTGCCCACAGCCCCAGCTCAGGGGAAGCAGCCCCTGAGCCCAGACTCCAGGAGGCACGCTGGCGTCCACGCCTGGAAGCCGAGAGTACAGCATGTGGGGAAGCGAGCCTCCTCGAGGGAAGACGAGACAGCCCAACTGCATGCATCTGCAAGCCCTGATGGGGAAGGCCCGAGCGCGCCTCCAGAACAGCACACTTGCAGCACTGCTCAGAGTCCCGATGAAGGAGAGCCACGGGTACGAAGCTGCTTTGCCCTAGGTGAGCGTTGCCCAGACTTGCCTAGCTGCTAGGCTTACTGCCTGGTAAGGAGCAGGCTGCGGACGGCCGGCAGAAGGCATGGGCACCTTCCTGGCTTCATATCCGAGCCAGCCTTGCTTGCAACCTAGGCCTCAAGGCCTCCTTGGGAGTGGTTAGGGGCCAGTGGCTTCCACACCACCAAGGACTCCAGCAGTGAGAGCTCTGTCAGAGGGAAGGCAAGGGCAACTGGATGGCTTCTCCAGCATTTGCTTGGGTGCACAGACACAACGCCGCACGAAAGTGCCAGGCCCCGAGAGCCCCTGGGTTGGGGTGTGCAGCACCACACCGGGAGAGGACGGCTCCGATCACACTGGCAAGGGCCTGACAGACGTTGGTTTCCTAGTGTCCTCCTAGCCAGCAGAGACGTGTGCAGGTGGTTTGGGCCCGCCCCTGCCTGACTGGGCTCCCGCCCACAGCCCCAGTTCAGGGGAACCAGCCCCTGAGCCCAGACCTCCAGGATGCATGCTGGCGCCCCCCACTGGAAGCCGAGTGCACTGCCCGCGAAGGAGCAGGCTGCGGCCGCCCTGGGGACATTACAGGCGCCTTCTTGGCCTCAGCTCCGCTCCTGCCTAGCCTTGAGACCTAGGCCCCCAGGCCTCCTTGGACCTGGT
>SJYC01139602.1:0-26726 GCA_006408675.1 Madoqua kirkii | reverse complement strand
CTGGAAGCCGAGTGCACTGCCCGCGAAGGAGCAGGCTGCGGCCGCCCTGGGGACATTACAGGCGCCTTCTTGGCCTCAGCTCCGCTCCTGCCTAGCCTTGAGACCTAGGCCCCCAGGCCTCCTTGGAGAGGGGTTAGGGGCTGGTGGCTTCCACACTGCCAAGGGCTCCAAGAGTGAGAGCTCTGTCAGAGGGAAGGCAAGGGCAACTGGATGGCTTCTCCAGCAGTTGCTTGGCCGCACAGACCCAGAGCCGCACGGAGAGCACCAGGTCCAAGGGCCTCTGGTTGGGGTGTGGAGTTCAAAACCAGAGAGGGGGGCTTTGTTCTCCCCGGGCAAGGGCCTGACAGATGTGGGTTCCCTAGCGGTCTCCAAGCCAGTAGAGACGGGTGCAGGTGGTTTAGGCCTGCCCCTGCGTTTCTGGGCTCCCGCCCACAGCCCCAACTCAGGGGAACCAGCCACTGAGTCCAGATCTCCAGGTGGCATGCGGGCGCCCCCGCCTGGAAGCCGAGTGCACAGCATGCATGGAAGCGAGCCTCCTGGGGGGAAGACCAGCAGCACAGATGCGAGCATCTGCAAGCCCTGATGGGGAAGACCCGAGTGCGGCACCAGCACGGCAGAACTCCAGCTCTGCTCAGCGGCCCAACTTGGGAGAGACACGGGCCCGAGGCTGCTCTGCCCTGGGCGAGCCTTGCCCAGACTTGCCTACCTGCTAGGCTTACTGCCCCAGAAACAAGAGGCTGTGGGTGGCTGGGGGACGGCACGGGCACCTTCCTGGCCTCAGCTCCGCTCCTGCCTTGCCTTGCGACCTAGGCCCCCAGGCCTCCATGGGGAGGGGTTAGGGGCCCCTGGCTTCCACACTGCCAAGGGCTCCAGCAGTTTGAGCTAGGTGAGAGGAAAGGCAAGGGCTACTGTATTGCTTCTCCAGTGGTTGCTTGGCCATCTAGACCCAGCACCGCATGGAGAGCACCAGGCTCTCAGGCCCCTGGTTGGGGTGTGCAGCGCCCCACCCGGAGAGCGGGGCTTCGTTCGCCCCCGGCAACGGCCTGACAGATGTGGTTCTGTAGCGCTCACCTAGCCAGCACAGATATGTGAAGTTGGTTTGGGCCCGCACCTGCGTGTCCGGACTCCAGCACACAGCCCCAGCCTAGGGTAACCAGCCCCCGAACCCAGACCTCCAGGAGGCTCGCTGGCGCCCCCGCCTGGAAGCCGAGTCACAGCATGCGACAAGCGAGCCTCCTCGGGGTAGACGAGGTAGCCTAGTTGCATGTATGCAAACCCTGATGGGGAAGGCTGGAGTGCGCCTCCAGCACTGCAGCGCTCCAGGTCTTCTCAGAGGCCGGTCTAGCAGAAACCAGGCACGAGGCTGCTCTGCCCTGGGCACTTTCCTAGGTGCTAGGCTTACAGCCCGGGAAGGTGCAGTCTGTGGACGCCTGGGGGACAGCACCGGCACCTTCCTGGCCTCAGCTCCGCTCCTGCCTTGCCTTGTGACCTAGGCCCCTAGGCCTCCTTGGGGAGGGGTTAGGGGCCGGTGGCTTCCACACTACCAAGGACTCCAACAGTGAGAGCTCTGTCAGAGGGAAGGCAAGGGCAACTGGATGGCTTCTCCAGCGTTTGCTTGGGCGCACAGACACCATGCCGCACAGAAAGTGCCAGGCTCCGAGAGCCCCTGAATTGAGGTGTGCAGCACCACACCGGGAGAGGACATCTCCGATCACCCTGGCAAGGGCCTGACAGATGTGGGTTCCCTAGCTCTCTCCTAGCCAGCAGAGATGTGTGCAGGTGGTTTGGCCCTGCCCCTGCCTGACTGGGCTCCCGCCCACAGCCCCAGGTCAGGGGAACCAGCCCCTGAGCCCAGACCTCCCGGAGGCACGCTGGCGCCCTCGACTGGAAGCCGAGTGCACTGCATGCGGGAAGCAAGCCCTGATGGGGAAGGCCTGAGAGCGCCTCCAGGATGGCAGAGCTCCAACTCTGCTCAAAGGCCTGATCTGGCAGAGTCCTGGGCGCAAGGCTGCTCTGCGCTGGGCTAGCCTTGACCAGACTTCCCTAGATGCTAAGCTTACTGCCTGGGAAGGAGCAGGCTGCGGGCAGCCGGGAGAAGGCACGAGTGCATTCCAGGCCCCAGCTCTGCTCCTGCCTTGCCTTGCGATCTAGGCATTGCGGCCTACTTGGGGAGGGGTTAGATGCCAGTGCCTTCCACACTGGCAAGGTCTCTAGCAGTGAGAGCTCTGTCAGAGGGAAGGCAAGGGCAACTGGATGGTTTCTCGAGAGGTTGCTTGGCCGCACAGACCCAGGGCTGCACAGATAGCACCAGGTTCCCAGGGACCCTGGGTGCGGTGTGCAGTGCCACACCAGAGCGGGGGCTCCATTCACCCCTGGCAAGGGCCTTACAGACTTGGGTTCCCTAGCACTCTCCTAGCCAGCAGAGACGTGTGCAGGTGGTTTGGCCCTGCCCCTGCCTGACTGGGCTCCCGCCCACAGCCCCAGTTCAGGGGAACCTAGCACAGACCTCTAGGAGGTGCGCTGGCGCCCCCGCCTGGAAGCAGAGTGCACAGCATGCGGAGAAGCGTGTCTCCTTGGGGGAAGACGTGGCTGCCCAGCTGCGTGTGTCTGCAAGCCCTGATGGGGAAGGCCTGAGTGCGCCTCCAGCATGGCAGAGCTCCAGCTCTGCTCAGAGGCCCGATCTGGCAGAACCATGGGCGCGAGGCTGCTCTGCCATGGGCAAGCCTTGCCCAGACTTGCCTAGCTGCTACGTTGACTGCCCCAGAAGGAACAGGCTGCGGGTGGACCAGGGACGGCACAATCACCTTCCTAGCCTCAGCTCTGCTCCTGCCTTGCCTTACAACCTAGGACCCCAGGCCTCCATAGGGAGTGGTTAGGGGCAAGTGGCTTACATATTGCCAGTGGCTCTAGCAGTGAGAGCTCTGTCAGAGGGAAGGCAAGGGCAACTGGATGGCTTCTCCAGCGGTTGCTTGGCTGCACAGACCCAGCACCGCACGGAGGGCACCAGGCTCATAGGGCCTCTGGGTAGAGAGTGCAGCGCCACACGCCAGAAGAGCCTCCGTTCACCACCGGCAAGTGCCTGACAGACGTGGGTCCCTAGCACTCTCTTAGCCACAGAGACATGTGCAGGTGGTTTGGCCCCCAACTGCGTGTCTGGGCTCCCGATGACAGTCCAAACTCAGGGGAACCCGCCCCTGAGCCCAGACATCCAGGAGGCGCGCTGGCGCCACCCTTGGAAACTGAGTGCACAGCATGCAAGGAAGCAGCCTCCTCAGAGGAAGACGAGGCAGCCCCTTGCATGCATCTGTAAGCCCTGATGGGCAAGGTCCGAGTGCGCCTCCAGCACAGCAGAGCTCCAGCTCTGCTCAGAGGCCCGATCTGGCAGAACCACGGGCACGAGGCTGCTCTGCCCTGGGCGAGCTTTGCCAGATTTGCCTAGCTGCTAGGCTGACTGCCCCAGAAGGAACAGGCTGCAGGTGGACCGGGGACGGCACAGTCGCCTTCCTAGCCTCAGCTCCACTCCTGCCTTGCCTTGTGACCTAGGCCCCCATGCCTCCATGGGGAGAGGTTAGGGGCCAGTGGCTTACATACTGTCAATGGCTCCAGCAGTGAGAGCTCTGTCAGAGGGAAGGCAAGGGCAACTGGATGGCTTCTCCAGCAGTCGCCTGGGTGCACAGACCCAGTGCCACACAGAGAGCATCAAGCTTCCAGGGCCCCTGGGTGGGGTGTGCACGCCACACCTGGAGAGGGAGGCTCCGTTCGCCCCTGGCATGAGCCTGACAGACGTGGTTTCCCTAGCGCTCTCCTAAAGTGCAGATACGTGTGCAGGTGGTTTAGGCCCACCCATGCATGTCTGGAATCCCGCCCACGGCCCCATCTTGGGGGAACCAGCCCCTGAGCCCTGGAGGTGCAGTTGGGCCTTTCCTATCAGGGATTGCAGATGCACGCCACTGGGCTTACTTCTCTTCGCTGCAGGAGGCTCGCTTCCCCGCATTATGTGCAGTTGACTTCCAGTCAGAAGTGTCAGCACGTCTGCTGGAGGTCGGGGCTGAGGTGCTGGTTCCCCTGAGCTGAGGCTGTGGGAGGGAACCCAAACATGCAGGAGCAGGCCCAAACCACCTGCACACGTCTATGCTGGCTAGGAGAGCAGTAGGGAACCCACGTCAGTCAGGTCCTTGCCAGTTTTGAATGGAGCCCCTCCCTCTCCAGTTGTGGTGCTGCACACCCAACCCAACGGCTCTGGGAGCCTGGTGCTCTCCGTGCAGCGCTGGGTCTGTGCGCCCAAGCAACCCCTGGAGAAGCCATCTAGTTGCCCTTGCTTTCCCTCTGACAGAGCTCTAACTCCTGGAGACCTTGGCAGTGTGTAAGCCACCGGTCCCTAACCTCTCCTCAAGGAGGCCTGGGGTCCTAGGTCGCAAGGCAAGGCAATAGTGGAGCTGAGGCCTGGAAGGCGCCAGTGCTGTCCCCAGGGCACACAGCCTGCTCCTTCCCAGTCAGTAAGCCTAGCAGCTAGGCAAGTCTGGGCAATGCTCGCCCAGGTCAGAGCAGCCTCGCACCCGGGGCTCTGCCAGATCGGCCTCTGAACAGTGCTGGAGCTCTGCAGTGCTGGAGGCACACTAGGGCCTTCCCCATCAGGGCTTGCAGACGCATGCACCTGGGCTACCTGGACTTCCCCAAGGAGGCTCTAATCCCTGCATGCAGTGCACTCGGCTTCCAGGCGGGGTTGCCAGCACGCCTCCTGGAGGTCTGGGCTCAGAGGCTGGTTCCCCTGAGCTGGGCTGTGGGCGGGAGCAAAGACAGGCAGAGGTGGGCCCAAACCACCTGCACACGTCTCTGCTGGCTAGGAGAGCACTAGAAAACTCACATCTGTCAGGCCATTGTGGGGGATGAACGGAGCCCCCCTGTCTGGGTGTGGCACTTTTCACCCCACCCAGGGGCCCTGGGAGCCTGGATTTCTCCGTGCCGCACTGGGTCTCTGCAACCAAGCAACCGTTGCAGAATCCATCTGGTTGCCCTTGCCTTCCTTCTGACAGAGCTCTCACTGCCAGAGTCCTTGGCAGTGTGGAAGCCACCGGCCTCTAACCCCTTCCCAAGGAGGCCTGGGGGTCTAGGTCGCAAGGCAAGGCAGGAGCAGAGCAGAGGCCAGGAAGGCGCCCGTGCTGTCCCCCGGCGGCCCGAGTCCTGCTCCTTCCTGGGCAGTAAGCCTAGCAGCTAGGCATGTCTGGGCAAGGCTCGCCCAATGCATAACAGCCTCATGCCCTGGGCTCTGCCAGATCGGCCTCTGAGTCGAGCAGGAGCTCTGCCATGCTGGAGGCGCACTCAGGCCTTCCCCATCAAGGTTTGCACACGCATCCAGCTGGGCTGCCTCGTCTTTGCCCGAGGAGGCTCGCTTTCCTGCATGCTGTGCTCTGGGCTCAGGGGCTGGTTCCCCTGAACTGGGGCTGTGGGCGGGAGCCTAGACACACAAGGGCAGGCCCAAACCACCTGTACACATCTCTGCTGGCTAGGAGAGCACTAGGGACCGACGTCTGTCAGCCCTTGCCACTTTCGAACGGATGCCTCCCTCTCCGGTTTTGGCGCTGCACACCCAACCCAACAGTTCTGGGAGCCTGGTGCTCTCCATGCGGCGCTGAGTCTGTGCGCCCAAGCAACCGCTGGAGAAGCCATCCGTTGCCCCTGCCTTCCCTCTCCTGGATCCCTTGAGAGTGTGGAAGCCACTGGCCCCTAACACCTCCCCATGGAGGCCTGGGGGCCTAGGTCGCAAGGCAAGGCAGGAGCAGAGCTGAGGCCAGGAAGGTGCCTGTGCCTTCCCCTGGCTGCCCATAGCCTGCTCCTTCCTGGGCAGTAAGACTGCCAGTTAGGAAAGTCTGGGCAAGACTCGGCCAGGGCAGAACAGCCTCGCCCTTGGGGCTCTGCCAGATCGGGCCTTTGAGCAGAGCTGGAGCTCTGCCGTGTTGTAGGCACACACGGGCCTTCCCATCAGGGCTTGCAGACAAATGCAGTTGGGCAGCCTCCTCTCCCCCGGAGGAGGCTCTCTTGTCCCCATGCTGTGTACTCTGCTTCCAGGTGGGGGCGCCAGCGTGCCTCCTGGAGGTCTGGGCTCAGGAGCTGGTTCCCCTGAACTGGAGGCGGGAGCCCAGACACGCAGGGGCGGGTTCAAACCACCTGCACATGTCTCTGCTGGCTAGGAGAGCACTAGGGACCCACGTATGTCAGGCCGTTGCTGGGGGCATAAGGAACGTCCCCCTTTCCGGTTGTGGCACTGTACACCCATCCAGGGGCCCTGGGAGCCCAGTGCTCTCCGTGCGGCGCTGGGTCTGTGCGGCCAAGCAACCGCTGGAGAAGCCATCCAGTTATCCTTGCTTTCCCTCTGACAGAGCTCTCACTCTTGGAGTCCTGGGCAGTGTGTAAGCCACTGGTCCCTAACCTCTCCTCAAGGAGGCCTGGGGTCCTAGGTCGCAAGGCAAGGCTATGGCAGAGCTGAGGCCTGGAAGGCGCCAGTGCTGTCCCCGGGGCACACAGCCTGCTCCTTCCCAGTCAGTAAGCCTAGTAGCTAGGCAAGTCTGGGCAATGCTCGCCCAGGTCAGAGCAGCCTCGCACCCGGGGCTCTGCCAGATCAGCCTCTGAACAGTGCTGGAGCTCTGCCGTGTAGGAGGCGCACTAGGGCCTTCCCCATCAGGGCTTGCAGCCGCATGCACCTGGGCTGCCGGGACTTTCCCCAAGGAGGCTCGCTTTCCCGCTCGCAGTGCACTAGGCTTCCAGGCGGGGGCGCCAGCGCGCCTCCTGGAGGTCTGGGCTCAGAGGCTGGTTCCCCTGAGCTAGGGCTGTGGGCGGGAGCCCAGACATGCTGGGGCGGGCCCAAACCACCTGCACACGTCTCTGCTGGCTAGGAGAGCACTAGAAAACCCATGTCTGTCAGGCCATTGCGGGGGAGCAAACGGAGCCCCCCTCTCCGGGTGTGGCACTTTTCACCCCACCCAGGGGCCCTGGGAGTCTGGAGGTCTCCGTGGGGCACTGGGTCTGTGCGGCCAAGCATCCGCTGAAGAAGCCATCCAGTTGCCCTTCCCTTCCCTTCCCTCTGACAGAGCTCTCACTGCTGAAGCCCTTGACAGAGTGGAACCCACTGGCCCCTAACCCCTCCCCAATGAGGGGAAGCCTGTGGCCTAGGTTGAAAAGCAAGGCTGGAGTGGAGCTAAGGCCAGGAAGGCGCCCGTGCAGTCCAGCAGCGCCCATGGCCTGCTCCTGTGTGAGCAGTATCCTAGCAACTAGGCACATCTCAGCAAGGCTTGTCCAGGGCAGAGCATCCTCACACCCTGTGCTCTTTCATATCGGGCCTCTGAGCAGACGTGGAGCTGTGCCATTCTGGAGGTGCACTCTGGCCTTCCCAATCCTCATCCCTTCCAGTCTCCCGCCCCCTAAAAGCAAAAGTGTGTCAGTTCCTTCCACTCTAGCGCCCTACCTAGTCTACCCGCTTGCCTATCTACCTACCTTAACTGGGATTCGAACTCCTAACCTACAGACACTAGGGTGCCTTAAAACATCTCACCCACCTAATTGCTATGCTACAGAGGCTGCCTAGCTCTAGCTTTAGCTCTGAATGCTCTGAATCCTCGGCCCTCCAGGGCAGGCTGATGGAGAACTATGGGCCTTATAATCGCTGACTTTAACCCATAACCCTAACGCTAATACAAACCCTAACTCTATACCATACCCTGACCCTGACCCTGGCCCGAACCCTGAACCCAAACCCTAACAAGTGGAGGCTTTCCCCAAACCCTCACACTAACCATAACCCTAACCCTCACCCCGTCCTGGACCCTAACCTGAACTCCAAACCTGAACCCGAACCCTGAACAAGTGATGGGGTTGCCCAAACCCTAACCCTAACTCTAACCCCGAATCCCGAATCCAAACACTAACTCATATCCCAAACCCTGAACCCCCATCCCCGAAAACTAACCGTAACCCCAAACAGTGATTCCTGAACCCCAACCCTAACCCCAAACCTGAACCCTAACAATAAAACTCTACAATAAAAATACACTTTTCTGGCCTAAGGCCCGCCCCTTCTAGTCCCCCACCTCCTGAAAGCAAAATGGGGTCTGTCCCTCGCCCTCTAGGGCCCTACCTACCCTACCTGCCTGCCTGCTTGACCTCCCTAACCTACCTGCCTTGCTTGAGATTCGAACTCCTGACCTACGGACCCTAGCCTGCCTAAAAAAAAATTTGTACACCTACCCATTATGCCACAGAGACTCACTAGTCCTGACTTGGCTTCTGGGCACTCTCAAGCCTTAGCCCACCAGGGCAGGCTAATAGAGAACTATGGGCTCTATAAGCGCTCACTGTAACCTGTAACCTTAACTCTAAAGCGAACCATAACACTAACTCAAATGCTGATCCTCACCCTGACCCGAAGCCTGAACCTGAACCCTAACAAGTGGGGGTTTACCTGAACCCTAACCATAACTGTAACTCTAATCCTAATCCCGAACCCAAATCCTAACCTGAACCCCAAACCCCGTACCCTCAGCCCCGAAACCAAGCCTCGAACAAGGGGGTTGCCCAAACCCTAACCCTAACTCCAAACCCCGAACCTGAACACTAACCCAAATCCTGAACCCGAACAACCCTCCCTGAACCCTAACCTAACCCCGAACTTGAACACAAACCTCGACCCCTGTACCTTAGCCCTGAACCCCGAACCTGAACCAGAACCCTACCAATAAAATTCTACAATAAAAAGGGGGTTGCCCAAACCCTAACCCTAACTCCAAACCCCGAACCTGAACACTAACCCAAATCCTGAACCCGAACAACCCTCCCTGAACCCTAACCTAACCCCGAACTTGAACACAAACCTCGACCCCTGTACCTTAGCCCTGAACCCCGAACCTGAACCAGAACCCTACCAATAAAATTCTACAATAAAAATACACTTTTCTTGCCTAAGCCCCACCCATTCCAGTACCTGCCCCCTGAAAGCAAAAGGGGGTTGGTTCCTTGCACTCTAGGGCCCTGCCCTACCTAGCTTACCTGCCTGCCTGCCTACCTGCCTAACCTACCTGCCTGGCCTGGGATTTGAACTTGTGACCTATGGACTAAGGCCTGCCTGAAAAAAAAAAAAAAAAAAAAAAAACCTCAAATCCAAACCCCCAAACCCCGAACCTGAACCACAAACCCCTAACTCAGAACCTCAGACCCCGAATCCAAACCCCAAACCCCAAACGCCTAACCCTAACCTCTAACCCTAAACTCGAACACGAACCCAAGCCCCTAACCTGAACCCTGAACCCCAAACCCCAAAGACAAACCCCAACCCCTAACCACAAACCCCAACCCCCAACCACAAAACCCGAACTCTGAACCCCAAATCCAAATCCCAAAACCCTGATCCTGAATCAGAAAACCCACATCCAGAACCCCAAACCCCAAATCTGAACCCCAAATCCCAAACCCGAACCCCAAACCCCAAATGCCTAACCCAAACCGCTAACCCCAAACCCCAACACAAACCCAAGCCCCTAACCCATACCCTGAACCTCAAACCCCTAACCCAAACCCCACACCCCGAAACCCAAACCCCAACCCTGAAACCCAAACTCCGAACCCCAAACCCCTAACTGCAAACCCTGAACCCTGAACCCCGAACCCTAAACCTCTAATCCAAACCCCAAACACCAAAACTCAAACCCCAAATATGAACCCCAAACCCCTAACCCAGAACCCCAAATCCCAAATCTGAACCCCAAACCCCAAATGCCTAACCCGAACTGAAAACCCCAAACACGAACTCCAAGCCCCTAACCCAAACCTCAAACCACAAATCCCTAACCAGAACCCTGAACCCCAAACCCGTAATCCAAATCCCAAACCCCTAACTCTAACCCCAAACCCCCAATTCAAACTCCAAACACCAAACCTGAACTGCAAACCCCTAACCTGGAACCCCAAACCCAAACCCCGAACCCCAACCAGTAATCCAAACCCTAAACCCCAAACCTGAACCGCAAATGCCTAACCCCAACCCAAAATCCCTAACCAGGACCATGAATACCATACCCAAACACGAACCCAAGCCCCTAAACTGAACCCCGAACCTCAAACCCCTAACCCGAATCCTGAACTCCAAAGTCAGAACCCCAAAACCAGAAACCAAAACCCAAACTCCAACCCGAACCCCAAACCCCAAACCCAAACCCGTAACTCCAAAGTCTGAACCCTAAAGCCCTAACCCAAACCCCTAACCCCCAAATCCAAACCCCAAACCCCTAACTCCAAACCCTGAACACCAACACTGAACCCCAACCCCCAAACCTGAACTGTGAACCCCTAACCTGAACCCTAAAACCCAAACCCCAAACCTCAAACCCTAAACCCCTAACCCAAACCTCGAACTCCAAACCCTGAACACCAAACCCCTAACCCAAACCCCTATTTCCAAAGTCTGAACCCCAAATCCCTAAGCCAAACCCCCAAACCCAAACCCCAAACCCAAAACGTGAACCCCTAAAGCAAACACCAAACTCCGAACCCCAAACCCAAATCGCTAACCCCTAACCTGAACCTGTCTCTTATACACATCTAGATGTGTATAAGAGACAGCCATGAACACCATACCCAAACACGAACCCCAAGCCCCTAAACCAAACCTCAAACTCAAACCCCTTACCCGAATCCTGAACTCCAAAGTCTGAACCCCCAAACCCGAACCTGAACCCCGAACTCCAACCTGAACCCCAAACCCTGAACCCAAATCGCTAACCCCTAACCTGAACCCCAAACTCCAAACTCCTAGCACCAAACCCCAAACACCCAATCCAAACCCGAAACCCCAAACTCCTAATACCAAACCCCAAACCCCTAACTCGAACCCCAAACCCCAAACCCCTAAGCCCTAACCCCAAACCCGAACCACTGAACCCTAACCCGAACATGAATCCCAAGCCCCTAACCCGAACCCTGAACCTCAAACCCCTAACCCAAACCCAAACCCTGAACCACAAACCCCTAACCGGAACCCCGGACCACAAAGCCTGAACCCCAACCCCCAAAACTGAACCCAAATTCTATAGCCCAAACCCCAAACCCAAACCCCAAAACCGAAACTACAAACCCCGAACCTGAACCGCAAAACCCTAACCTGAACCCCAACACCCTAACCTGAACCCCAAACCCCAAACCCCAAAACTGAAACCAAGAACCCCAAATCCCAAACCCAAACCCAAACACCAAACCCCGAAGCCAAACCCCTAAGCCCAAGCCCCAAACCCAAAGCCCCTAACCTGAACCATGAACCCCTAACCCAAACACCAACCCCCCAAAACCAAACCCCTAACCCAAACTGTGAACTCCTAACCATGAACCCCAAAACCGAACCCAAAGCCCTAACCCAACCACGAACCCCTAACCCGAAACCCAGCCCTCCCAAAACAAACACCTAACCTGAACCCTGAACCCCAAACCCAAACCCCAAACTCCTAACCCGAACTCCAGACCCCAACCCCGAACCCAAAACGTGAACCCCTAATGTGAACCCCAAACCCCAAACCCCAAATCGTGAACCTAAGCCATGAACTGCTAACCCAAACCCCAAACCCCTAACCCAAACCCAAACACTAACCCAAACCCCGAACCCGAACACTAACCCAACCCCAAACCCGAACACTAACCTGAACCTTGAATCTGAACCCCAAACCTTAATCCCCGAACCCTACCCCTAACCCTGAACCCCAAACCCCAAGCTCTGAACCCGAATCCTACCAATAAAACTCTACGATAAAAATATACTTTTCTGGCCTGAGCCCCACCCATTCCAGTACCTGCCCCCTAAAAGCAAAAGGGAGTCCCTTGCACTCTCGAGCCCTAGCCCTACCTAGCTTACCTGCCTGGTCTGGGATTTGAACTCGTGACCTATGGTCTAAGGCCAGCTGGAAAGAAAAAAACTACTACACCACCTACACTTGCTGACTGCACTATGACTTCTGGGCTCTCTCAATGCTCACCCTGCCAGGGCAGGCTAATAAAGAACTATGGGCCCTATAAGTGCTCATTTTAACCCGTACCCCTAATACTAACCCAAATACTGACCCTGACCCTTACGCAAACCCAAACCCTAACCAGTGGGAGGTTTCCCCGAATACTAACCCTAACCGTAACTGTAACCCTAACCCTGAACTTCAAACCCCAAACCCAAACCATCACCCCCAATCCGAATCCCGAACAAGTGAGGCAGTTGCCCAAACTCTAACCCTAACTCTAACCCCGAACACTGAACCCCAAACCCGAACGCCTAACGCAAACCCCTGACCCGAACCCAAACCCCAAAACCCTAAACCGAGCTCCAAACCCCGAACCCCAAACCCCAGACCCTGAACCAGAACTGCGAACCCTAACCCGAAGCCCTAACCCAAACCTCTAACTCCAAACTTGAAGCCCCAAACCCTGAAACCCGAGCCCCAAACCCCTAAACTGAACCCTGAACCTCAAACCCCAAATTAGAACCATGAATCCCTATCCTGAGCCCCAAACTCCAAACCCCCAACCCCAAAATCCAAACCCCATACTCCAAACCCCTAACCTGCACCCCAAACTCACAAACCTGAACTCGAACCCCTAACAGCTAACCCAAACCCCAAACCTGAAACCACTAACCCATACCCAAACCCCGAACCACAAACCCCTAACCTGAACCCTGAACCATAAATCTGAACCCCAAACTCCAAACCTCAAATCCAAACCCCTAAAACTCGAACCTGAACCACAAACCCCTAACTGAGAACCCCAAACCCTGAATCCAAACCCCAAACCCCAAACGCCTAATCCGAACCTCTAACCCTAAACTAGAACATGAACCCAAGCCCCTAACCCGAAAAACCCCAAACCCCACACCCCAACCCCCAACCCCGAACTCTGAACCCCAATCCAAAGCCCCAAACCCCGAACCTGAACCGCAAACCCCACACCCAGAACCCTAAGCCCTGAATCTGAACCCCAAATCCCAAACCCAAACCCCAAATGCCTAACCCAAACCGCAACACAAACCCAAGCCCCTAACCCATACCCTGAACCCCAAACCTCTAACCTGAATCCTGAACTCCAAAGTCTGAACCCCAAAACCCAACTGCAAAATCCAAACTCTGAACCCCAAACCCCTAACTGCAAACCCTGAACCCTGAAACCTGAACCCCAAACCTCTAATCCAAACCCCAAACACCAAAACCCAAACCCCGAATATGAAGTCTAAACCCCTAAACCAGAACCCCAAGCCCCAAATCCAAACCTCGAACCACAAATCCCTAACCCTGTCTCTTATACACATCTAGATGTGTATAAGAGACAGCCCCAACCCCCAACCACAAAACCCGAACTCTGAACCCCAAATCCAAATCCCAAAACCCTGATCCTGAATCAGAAAACCCACATCCAGAACCCCAAACCCCAAATCTGAACCCCAAATCCCAAACCCGAACCCCAAACCCCAAATGCCTAACCCAAACCGCTAACCCCAAACCCCAACACAAACCCAAGCCCCTAACCCATACCCTGAACCTCAAACCCCTAACCCAAACCCCACACCCCGAAACCCAAACCCCAACCCTGAAACCCAAACTCCGAACCCCAAACCCCTAACTGCAAACCCTGAACCCTGAACCCCGAACCCTAAACCTCTAATCCAAACCCCAAACACCAAAACCCAAATCCCGAATATGAACCCCAAACTCCTACCCCAGAACCCCAGAACCCCAGATCCCAAATCTGAACCCTGAACCCAAACCCCAAATGCCTAACCTGAACTGTTAACCCCAAACCTGAACCCAAGCCCCTAACCTGAACCTCGAACCACAGTTCCCTAACCAGAACCCTGAACCCCAAACCAGAACCTCAAACCTGTAATCTGAACCCCAAACCCTGAATTCAAACTCCAAATACCAAACCTGAACTGTAAACCCCTAACCTGGAACCCCAAATCCAAATCCCAAACCCCAACCAGTAATCTGAACGCTAAACCCCAAACCTGAACCGCAAATGCCTAACCCCAACCCAAAATCCCTAACCAGGACCATGAATACCATACCCAAACACGAACCCAAGCCCCTAAACTGAACCCCGAACCTCAAACCCCTAACCCGAATCCTGAACTCCAAAGTCAGAACCCCAAAACCAGAAACCAAAACCCAAACTCCAACCCGAACCCCAAACCCCAAACCCAAACCCGTAACTCCAAAGTCTGAACCCTAAAGCCCTAACCCAAACCCCTAACCCCCAAATCCAAACCCCAAACCCCTAACTCCAAACCCTGAACACCAACACTGAACCCCAACCCCCAAACCTGAACTGTGAACCCCTAACCTGAACCCTAAAACCCAAACCCCAAACCTCAAACCCTAAACCCCTAACCCAAACCTCGAACTCCAAACCCTGAACACCAAACCCCTAACCCAAACCCCTATTTCCAAAGTCTGAACCCCAAATCCCTAAGCCAAACCCCCAAACCCAAACCCCAAACCCAAAACGTGAACCCCTAAAGCAAACACCAAACTCCGAACCCCAAACCCAAATCGCTAACCCCTAACCTGAACCCCAAACCCCAAACTCCTAACACTGAACCACAAATACCCAATCCAAACCCGAAACCCCAAACTCCTAACACCAAACCTCAAATTCCTAACCCGAACCCCAAACCCCTAAGCCCTAACCCCAAACCCAAACCATTGAACTCTAACCCAAACATGAATCCCAAGCCCCTAACCCGAACCCTGAACCCCTAACCCAACCCAAACCCTGAACCACAACCCCCTAACTGGAACCCCGGACCACAAAGCCTGAACCCCAACCCCCCAAACCGAACCCAAACTCTATAGCCTGAACCCCAAACCCAAACCCGGAACCCTAAACCCTGAACCTGAACCGCAAAACCCTAACCTGAACCCAACACCCTAACCTGAACTGTGAACCCCTAACCTGAACCCCAAACCCGAACCCCAAACCCCTAACCCGAACTCCAGACCCCAAACCCCGAACCTGAAACATGAACCCCTAATGAGAACCCCCAACCCCAAACCCTGAACCTAAACCATGAACTGCTAACCCAAACCCCAAACCTCTAACCCAAACTCCAAACCCCAAACTCCTAACACTGAGCCCCAAACCCTAACCTGAACTGTGAACCCCTAACTCGAACCCCAAACTCCAAACCCCAAACCCCTAACCGGAACCATGAAACCCTAACCTTAACTGCAACCCCTTAACCCAAACTGAGATCCCCAAACACCAAACTCCAAATCCCTAAGCACAAACCCTGAACCCAGAACCCATAATCTGAACCTTGAACCCCTAACTTGAACACCAAACCCCAAACCTTTAACCCCAATCCTCTAGCCTGAACCGCAAACCCCTAACTCAAACCCCAATCTCCAAACCCTGAACCACAAACCCTAACCCGAACCACGAACCCCTAACCACTCCAAACCCTTAAGCACAAACCCTGAACCCAGAACCCATAACCCGAACCTTGAAGCCCTAACTTGAACACCAAACCCCAAACCTTTAACCCCAATCCTCTAGCCTGAACCGCAAACCCCTAACTCAAACCCCAATCTCCAAACCCTGAACCACAAACCCTAACCCGAACCACGAACCCCTAACCCAAACCCCGAACCCCAAATCCCAGACCTTGAACCTGAACCACAAAACCCTAACCTGAACCTCAACCCCCTAACCCAAACCACGAACCCCAAACCCCAAACCCTGAACCCAGAATCCATAACCCAAACTGTGAACCCCTAACCTGAACACCAAACCCCAAACCTGTAACCCCAAACCCCTAACCCGAACCGCCCACCCCTAACCCGAACCCTAAACCCCATACCCCGAAAAGCAAATCCCTAACCTGAACCGTGAACCGTGAACCCCAAACCCCAAAACCCATACCCAACCCACTAAACCCAAACCCCTAACACGAACCGTGAATCCCTAAACCAAACCCCAAACTCCAAACCCCAAATCCCAAACCAACCCCTAACCTGAACCATGAACTCCTAACCTGAACCCCAAACCGTGAATCCCAAACCCCTAACCTGGACTGCAAACCCCTAACTGGAACCCCAAACCCGGAACCCCAAAACCAAACCATGAACCCTAACCCAGCCCCCAAACCCCAAACTCTGAATCCCAACCCCAAACCCCCAACCCCAAACCCTTAGCCATAAACTCGAACCCTAATCCCAAACGCAAACCCTAACAAGTGAGGAGGTTGCCCAAACCCTAACTCTAACAATAAACCTCTAAAATAAAAACAAACTTTTCTTGTCTAAGCCCTGCCCTTTAAAAGGGGGCTAACCCGGGATTTAAACTCCTGACTTACGGTCCCTAGCCTGCCTGCCTTCCTACTTACCTGCCTACAACTATAGAAGCTTGATGGGCTTTACCTGTCTCCTGAGCACCCTTCAAGCTGCCAGAGTCTGGTTCTATAGAATATCATGGCTGTCCTAGGTCAGGTCATCTTTGCTTTCTTTTGTCATAGACCAGCTGAGAAAAAGCTTGGACTGTCTCCGTGGGGTGGATTTTCTTGTGCTTGTGATTCGGGGGCGGGGCAAACCTGGGCGGATATAATCTTAAAAGTATCTTAACCAACTTAAATAATGGTACCCTCAGTTTATAACTGCTGCAATGTACTCTATAAAAGGAGATTGGTATTAGGAACATTTATAGATCTGTATATTAGTTTTATCGACAGACAAATAACACTTAAAAATTGAATCATATATACCTAGAGTCTTCTAGCCTTAAAGAAGAATTACCTATTTAAATGATCATTTCTTAGTTGTCCCACTTATGAGACTGGATAGACCACCAAGCTTGGAGCCAGAGGAACCAGATTCAGGTGATGGTCCTATCACTTTATTTATGTGACTTTAGGCTGATAACAGAATTTCCCTGGGTCTGTTTCTTCAGCTCCAAAGTGGAAACATTAATACTAATGTTGCCTTCTTCACTTGGTATTATAAAAGAAAAATTATGTGAGTGACAAGAGGAGAAATTGTGTTCCCCAGAATTTTAAGGGGTTTGTCTCATGGAGAGAGAATAAGTCAGAGTAAGTGGTTAGACAGGATGTACACATCCTACAGTGTGTGCAGGGAAGAGTCCTGGATTAAGAGGATCATATCTGAGCAGCAGGAGGGAAAGAGAGCAAAGAATACCAGGGAAGGGAGAACACAGTGGAAAGGAAATGGCCAGGTTCCATTATAAACATTTCTGGGACAGAAAGGTTTAGAAAGTGTTTACAAGGGGATGAATGGATGGAATGAATGATCAGTGGTTGGACAGAAGAATCAACAGATGGATGGACAGACGTATTCAGTAAGTCCCTGCACCAAGTTTTAAGAAAGTCATTAGTCAAGACCTAGTTTGGAGTGACTGCTCAATTGGCAAAGGAGTCCTCAGGGAATACCATAATTCTTTAGGCTTAACATGTAAAATTTTTTTCAGTTTTAAACTTGCACACAAGTGCCAAGTATTTCTGTTTTTTAAATATGTCTAACGATGTGTGAGCTGACTACTTCAGGGGAAACCTGATGCCACTGCTGAAGTCCTTCTTCAGGTTATTTTGAAATCTTGATCCTAGTGACTGCTGCCTTGGATCCTAATTCTGCCTTCAGAGTAGGAGAGCACTTTTTCTCCCTTTGACATAGGGTTGCCTTTCTTTAACAATGTGCTTGATGCCTGAATAAGGGTAGAGGACTATATTGTGTGTGTCAGCTCATGAATGTCAGTCTTGGAACCTCTGTAAAACATTACAAGTCATGTTAAATATGGAGTATTGAGAGTTAATTCCTACTTTTTCTAATATTCTCCAAATTAGAGAACATATAAGTCATGCATTATTTACAAGAGTCAAGTTCTCCTTGAAGGAGCAAACAGGCCTATGAAAGCCTATTTTATCTACCCCATTTATGAAGTAGAGCACCAGGTTATTTTGTAATATTGTGTCTCTATTGTATTGTGTTTTCATAGAGAATTGAAACCATTATCAAAAATCTTCCACTTTCTCAGTGATATGAAGGGTGAATCTTGTATCTCGGACATCCCCTTTAACATTCATCCACATTTTATTTATATATTTATACATCATTCATTAATCAAACACTCACTTATTAGGCATTTGGCTAGGGGTCAGTGCTAGAGAGATGGGATAGAGTGGGACATGGTTTTTGGCCTAAAACATGGTGGTCAATTGTCTAACATAAGAGGCCACATTGAGGTATCAAGAATAGAACTGAGGAAAAGAGTTGGGGGACAAATAATAAGCAACTTACTAACTTGATGGACCTAAATTTGAGCAAGCTCCAGGAGTTGGTGATGGACAGGGGAGCCTGGCATGCTGCAGTCCATGGGGTCACAAAGAGTTGGACGTGACTGAAGTGAACTGAACTAAATAAGTAACTGCTGGGTGATGAAAGGAAAATGGAATTTGAAGTAGAAATACCAAGGTGATTCAAGAGTGTCAGCATGAAGGTGTGATCCACCAAAATTATAAACCTGTAGTTTTGGGAGAGCCATATTGCTCTCAATTCTTTATCTACCGTAAGAGAAAACTGAGGGACTGCAGGGACATAGGGCAAATCATGGTCCCCTGGGGACTAGGTCTTCTCAATCAGTACCCAAGGTTTTGATATAGTTCCAGATGACCTCATCTTGTTAGTGGAAAGCATCAGGAAACTAGTGAATACCTATTTCCTGCAGTATTTTGTTTTATTATATTGTGATGCTATCTACAGTTGCATACCTTTTATTTCCTATTATAAACAAATAATCTCATAGAATAATTACTTTTTCAAATACGTTTTAATTGTGCCTAGTTCTCTCCATATAAAGCCTTTTTTCCCCGTCCCTCTTCTAATAACATTTTCTGCATGGCATTTTAATTTTCCAGACCAGTTGTTCACTAACAGTATCCTAAGAGTTTATGTACTCTAAAGGGTACCTTGCTACTTTTTAAAAGCTAGGATACCTTGCAGAATTTTCTAGTTTAGGTCTCCAGAAATATTTGGCAAACTGTATGTTATTCTATGACTAATTTCAATTAGACATATTTAATAAGTTTATTTTTATTTATTTTTGCATTGAAGTATAGTTGATTTGATTTAAGTCATCCTGATGCTAAAGCTGAAGCTACAATACTTTGGCCATGTGATACAAAGAACCGACTCTTTGGAAGAGACCCTGATGTTAGGAAGGACAGGAGGACAGGAAGAGGATGAGATGACAGAGGATGAGATGGTAGGATGGCATCACTGACTCGATGGACATGAGTTTGAGCAAAGTCTGGGAGACAGTGAAGGACCGGGAAGTCTGGAGAGCCACAGTCCATGGGGTGCAAAGATTCACACATGACTTAGCAACTAAACAAACATAGTTGATTTGCAATATTAATTTCAAGTGTAGAGCATGGTGATTCAATATTTTTATAGATTTTATTCCATTAAAAATTATTACTAAATAACTTATATATTGCACTATGCTATAATATATCCTTGTTGCCTTTCTATTTTATACACTATTATTGTTCAGTCACTAAGTTGTGTATGACTTTCTGTGACTCTATGGACTGCAGCACTCCAGGATCCCCTGTTCTTCAGAATTTGCTCAAATTCATGTGAATGGCTATCTAACCATTTTATACATAGTTGTTTGTACCTCTTAATTCCATACCCCTGCGTGTGTGCATGCTAAGTCACTTCAGTTGTGTCTGACTCTTTGTAACCCAATGAACTGTAGCCTGCCAGATTCTTCCATCCATGGGATTGTCTAGGCAAGAATACCGGAGTGAGCCACCATGCCATCCTCCAGGAGATCTCCTGAACCAGGGATTGAACCTGCCTCTCTTATGTCTCCTGTATTGGCAGATGGGTTCTTTTACTACTAGTGCTGCCTGGGAAGTCCTCTCATGCCCCTGTCTTCCCCCAACCCACTTCCCTTTCCCCTCTGGTTTCTACTAGTTTGTTTTCTATATTCATGAGTCTATTTTTATCTTTTTATGCTCATTCACTTTATTCCACATATAAGTGATAACATACAGTATTTGTTTTCTCTGTCTGACATTTCATTAAGCATAATATTCTCTAGGGCCATCCATGTTGCTGCAAATAGCAGAATTTGATTCTTTCTTTATAGCTGAATATATATTCTTTATCCATTCATCTGCTGATGGACACCTGGATTGCTTGCATATCTTGGCTGTTGTAAAGAATGTTGCTGTAAACATTGGAGCGGATCTATTTTCTCATATTTGTTCTTTCTTTCATATGTATATATATAAATACAGGCTTCCCTGGTGGCTCAGATGGTAAAGAATCTGCCTGCAATGTGGGAGATCTGGGTTTGATCCTTGGGTTGGGAATATCCCCTGGAGAAGGGAATGGCTACCCATTCTAGGCCTGGAGAATTTCATGGACGGAGAAGCCTGTCAGGCTACAGTCCATGGGTCTCAAAGAGTTGGACCTGACTGACTTTCACTTCACTTTATATATATATATATGTACATACACACACACACACCCAGCAGTTGAATTGTTGGATCCAATGGTAGTTCTATTTTTAATTTTATTGAGCAACTTCCATATTGTTTTTCAAGTGACAGGGCCAATTTACATTCCTACCAAGTATACTAGGGTTTCATTTTGTCCACATTCTCGAAAACATTTCTTATTTGCATACTTTTTGGTGATAGCCATTTTGACAGGTGACATTGTGGTTTTGATTTTCATTTCTCTAATAATTAGTGATGTTTGGCATCATCTCATGTGAGTTATCTGTATGTCTTCTTTGGAAAAATGTCTATTCTGGTCTTCTTCCCATTTTGTAATCTGGTTGGTTGTTTGTTGATATTGAGTTGAATCAGCTGGTTTTATTTTTTGAATATTAACCTTTTATAGGTCATACCATTTGTAGATATTTTCTCCCATTATGTCAATTGTTTTGTTGGTAACTTTATATGCTGTGAAAAAAGCCTTAAATTTAATAAGGTTTCCACTGCTCTTCCAACCAGCAAAGTGACTTCCCTGTATTGGACCAGGCCTGGGGTATCTGTTATGTGGCTATAATAGCTCACTACCGAGAGTATATTCTCCACCCATTTCATCTCTCTTTTACTATGAGTTATTTTCTGGGGGCACAGGTCCCAAATTGATTATTTCTTTTTCCTTCCTGCCTGGCTTCATGTGCATCTTTCTTACAGCTTTGGTTGTACAGGAGTCTTTCAGTAAGTTCCCAATTAGTGCTTAATGAGAACTGTTCCACATTTAGGTGTATTTTCTGATGTATTTTTTGATGGTTGGAGGTGAGTTCCATGTCTCCTATTTCACCAACTTGATCAATTGATAATTGTTTATTTTTATTGTATACTGAATTTTATAGTTTTCTAACAAAGAGTGATACAATCTAAGTTACCAAGCAACCAAGAATTTAAATGAAGAGGTAAAAAAAATGACCTTTAGTCTAATCCTCATAGTATCCATTTGATCATCAAATTCCACAAATCTTGTTTACAAAGTCTTTACTTTTTTCCCTCTCTTTAAAGACAATATCAGCCTAGAGAACCTAGTAAATTACTAGACCAAAGGGAATTCTAACCTTTTGATTTTTAGTCTCATTTCTCCATATGATGCCAATGTGGACATTGGGGGCGCATGCACACATCAAAGAAGATCATAATAAAGATAGAAAAAAGAAAAATAAGAAAGAAATGAGGAAAGAAAATTGAAAAAAGAAAACAATAACCTCCCCTTTGATGAGCTCTGGATATAAATAAGGGTGTGGTTAAAAAGTGAGTCATTATTCCATTGCCTAATCCTTTTGTGGGGTGAGACAATGATGCTATGAAATAGATGCTGTTAAAGAGGCATTTATGTGACTATTAGCCTCTGGAACTATAGACAGGCAGAAGCATGTTGTTCTGGAAAATATTTAAAGAGGAGGAGTCATTTTGTCCTTTTAAAAATTTAATATCTTTTTTTTTCTTTCCTATATCATTTGAAAGAGGCTCCTTTTTTCCTTTTCTTAATCAAAGTAAGTATTTTTCCCTAGCAGGTAGTGAGTGAATTCTTCTTGCCAACAGGAAGAAAAGCAATTTTTTGAATGCCAAAAATAGCTCCTTTGTGTGAATATATAACATCGCCAAAGATATTCTAGAGAAGAAAGGAAAGATTCATGATCTGAATTAATATTTTTAAAATATACAGTCAGTGGAATGTTAGCAATATAACAGAAACACACTGATAATGAATAGACTGTGAAGAAACAAATAATCTTATCTATAATCAAAACTGCCCCCCAAATCTGAAATTTTATCCTGTTTGCAATGCTTCTGGCTTGTCTCAGAATGATAATTCATCACCTAAGACCATATCTATGGGATATAGGTGTTTGTAGTTATCCTATTTAGTTCAAGACATTTCTTCCCTTCCATTCCTTCTATTACCTTTTTCTATGCAACATGCCAAGAACAGCTATGACCAACCTAGACAGCATATTTTAAAAAATCAGAGACATTAGTTTGCCAACAAAAGTCTGTCTGGTCAAGGCTATGGTTTTTCCAGTAGTCATGTATGGATGTGAGAGTTGGAGTATAAAAAAAGCTGAGCACTAAAGAATTGATGCTTTTGAACTGTGGTATGGGAGAAGACTCTTGAGAATCCCTTGGACTGCAAGGAGATCAAACTAGTGAAACCTGAAAGGAAATCAGTCCTGAATATTCATTGGAATGACTGATGCTAAAACTCCAATACTTCGGCCATCTTATGCAAAGAACTGACTCATTGGGAAAGACCCTGATTCTGGGAAAGATTGAAGGCAGGAGGAGAAGGGGACAACAGAGGATGAGATGGTTGGATGGTATCACTGACTCAGTGGACATGAGTTTGAGCAAATTCCAGGAGTTGGTGATGGACACGGAAGCCTGGCATGCTGCAGTCTATGGGGTCACAAAGAGTCAGACACAACTGAACAACTGAACTGATACAACACTGCCAAGTAAGCAAAGCACTTACAAATATTTTCTCTCAATCTGCGGGATGTCTTTTGTTTTTTTATTATTATTTTTTTTAATAGTTTCCTTGACTGCAAAAGCTTTTGAGTTTATTTAGGCCCCATTTGTTTATAAGTGGTGGGAGTTATCTATTGCTTTTACCCATCAAGTATCACTTCCTGTTTTATTGAGTTACACTTCCTTTTACTTTGAAGAACTTATGACTCTTGTTCTATGTGATTTTTGTGGCAAGGTCAGCCCAGCTGTCCTGCCTTTCTTCCCACTAGTCAATAGACATGTGAGTAAGCTTAAACAGTGAGATAATCTCCCATAAATTTGAATCTGGAGTTGTTGTTGTTGAGTCGCTGAGTCATCTCTAACTCTTTGTAACTCCATGGACTGTAGCATGCCAGGCTCCTCTGTCCTTCACTATCTCTGGAAGTTTGTTCAAATTCCATTAAATCAGTGGTGCAATCTAACCACCTCATACTCTGCCATCCCCTTCTCCTTTTGCTTTCAATCTTTCCCAGCATCAGGGTCTTTTCCAATGAGTCTGCTGTTTATATCAAGTGGCCATGGTATTGAAGTTTTAGCATTAGCATCAGTCCTTCCAATGAATATTCAGGGTTTATTTCCTTTAGGATTGACTGATTTGATCTTCTTGAAGTTCAAGGGACTCTCAAGAGTCTATTCCAGCACCACAATTCAAAAGCATCAATTCTTTGGTGCTCAGCCTTCTTTATGGACCAACTGTCATATCCATACATGACTACGTGAAAAAACATAGCTTTAACTCTACTGATCTTTGTTGGCAATGTGATGTCTCTGCTTTTTAATATGCTGTCGAGATTTGTCATAGCTTTGTTTCTAAGAAGCAAGTATCTTTTAATTTCATGGCTGCAGTTGTCATTTGCAATGATTTTGGAGGCCTCCAGCAAAGCTAGTGGAGGTGATGGAATTCCAGCTGAGCTATTTCAAATCCTGAAAGATGAAGCTGTGAAAGTGCTGCACTCAATATGCCAGCAAATTTGGAAAACTCATCAGTGGCCACAGGACTGGAAAAGGTCAGTTTTCATTCCAATCCCAAAGAAAGGCAATGCCAAAAAATGATCATACTACCACACAATTGCATTTGTTTCACACGCTAGTAAAGTAACGCTTAAAATTCTCCAAGCCAGGCTTCAGCAATATATGAACCGTGAACTTCCAGATGTTCAAGTTGGTTTTAGAAAAGGCAGAGGAACCAGAGAGCAAATTGCCAACATTCACTGGATCATGGAAAAAGCAAGAGAGTTCCAGAAAAACATCTATTTCTGCTTTCTTGACTGCCAAAGCCTTCGACTGTGTGGATCACAATAAACTGTGAAAAATTCTGCAAGAGATGGGAATACCAGACCACCTGACCTGCCTCTTGAGAAACCTGTATTCATGTCAGGAAGCAACAGTTAGAACTAGACATGGAAAACAGACTGGTTCCAAACAGGAAAAGGAGTACATCAAGGCTGTATATTGTCACCCTGCTTATTTAACTTAAATGCAGAGTACATCATGAGAAACGCTGGACTGGAAGAAACACAAGCTGGAATCAAGATTGCTGGGAGAAATATCAATAACCTCAGATATGCAGATGACACCACTGTTATGGTATAAAATGAAGAGGAACTCAAAAGCCTCTTGATGAAAGTGAAAGTGGAGAGTGAAAAAGTTGGTTTAAAGCTCAACATTCAGAAAACGAAGATCATAGCATCCGGTCCCATCACTTCATGGTAAATAGATGGGAAAACAGTGGACACAGTGGCTGACTTTATTTTGGGGGGCTCTAAAATCACTGCAGATGGTGATTGTAGCCATGAAATTTAAAGAGCTTACTCCTTGGAAGGAACATTATGACCAACTTAGACAACATATTAAAAAGCAGAGACATTACTTTGCCAACAAAGGTCCATCTAGTCAAGGCTATGGTTTTTCAGTGGTCATGTATGGATGTGAGATTTGGACTATAAAGAAGGCTGAGCACCAAAGAATTGACGCTTTTGAACTACGGTGTTAGAGAAGACTCTTGAGAGTCCCTTGGACTGCAAGGAGATACAACTAGTCCATCCTAAAGGAGATCAGTCCTGGGTGTTCATTGGAGGGACTGATGTTGAAGCTGAAACTCCAGTCCTTTGGCTACCTGATGAAAAGAGCTGACTCATTTGAAAAGGCCTTGATTCTGGGAAAGATTGAGGGCAGGAGGAGAAGAGGATGACAGAGGATGAGATGGTTGGATGGCATCACCAACTCGATGGACATGGGTTTGGATGGACTCTGGGAGTTGGTGATGGACAGGGAGGCCTGGTGTGCTGCGGTTCATGGGGTCACAGAGTCGGACACAACTGAATGACTGAACTGAACTGAGAATAAAATCTGTCACTGCTTGCACTTTTCCCCCTTCTATTTGTCATGAAGTGATGCGATCAGATGTCATAATCTTAGTTTTTTCAGTGTTTAGGTTTAAGCTCACTTTTTCACTCTCCCCTTCCACTCTCCTACACTGATCAGTAAGCTGTTCAGTTTCTCTTCACTTTCTGCCATTAGAGTGGTATCATCTGCATATTTGAGTTATTCATATTTCTCCTGGCCATCTTGAGTCTTGAGTGGGGTGACATAAAAATGCAAAGTGGTCTTTGGTTCATTTTGTTAATGACAGTCTGAAGTGATTTGTCATTCAACCATTAATCCTCTTACCTATACCATGTGAATAGTCATGATTTTTTCTTCCCAAGGCCAGGCTAATCAATTTCTTTGATCCTATCAGGTACCACACACTTTAATGAATTTGATTTTTAAGTTGTTTAGGGTATTTGCAAGCAAAATTTCTAAATGCAAGAAACAGAACTATTTCCTCAATGTGAGTCATCTGTTAGAAAGATGCTTGGATGAAAATTTGTGGGGTTATAGTGCTCCTACATTGGCTTATTTCTTCCCATTACATTTGGCTTAGTTTTATTCATTCATTTATTCATTATATACCTTTTGATCCCGTCATCATATACTTTTTGTTCCCTTCATCATATACTTTTTGTCCCCTTGTGAACTATATACCATTTTCTAGGCACTAAGGAAATTCTTTTCAAATATCTACATAGTTAATGAATGCAACTTCCTCATCTCCCTTTAGTCTTTGTATAAATTCGCCTTCTCAGTGAGACCTATGGCATCCTTCCTTAGTCAATAGCCTCAGTCTCCTCACCTGGGTTGTTTTTTTTTTTTTTTAGGTCTTCTCACCTTCTCATGTATTATGTCATGTACTTATTCACTGTATGTCTTGATTTTTGTCTATGTTCCTGAAATAGGGAATAAACTCCAAGAAAACAGGAATTTTTGTCTGCTTTGTTTATATTTGTATACCTAACATGCAGAATAGTTTTTGGCATTTGTTGAATAAATAAAATATATTAAAGTTTCTTTAAAAATGCACACATAATATTACTAAAGGAGCTTATTATGGTGGCTTTTTAAGGTATCTACTTGACTCTCCTGGACTGCACTACTTAAAATGTCCTTTTCTGTATGTTTTATGAGAATGAACTGTAAGCCAGAAGCTTGTGGGGGATTTGCAGGGGAAAGAGTAGCAGCACCTCTTTTGTAGCTAATGCTTGTATTGCTTCTCTGCTGACTCACATCACTGGTGTGAAGTAGCACAGTAGCTAGGCCTGCA
>SJYC01139601.1:0-28177 GCA_006408675.1 Madoqua kirkii | reverse complement strand
TTTTCTATATATAGGTCTTTAGTTTCTTTAGGTAGATATATTCCTAAGTATTTTGTTCTTTTTGATGCAATGGTGAATGGAACTGTTTCCTTAATTTCTTTCTGTTTTCTCATTGTTAGTGTATAGGAATGCAAGAGATTTCTGTGCATTAATTTTATATCCTTCAACTTTACTATATTCATTGATTAGCTCTAGTAATTTTCTGGTGGAGTCTTTAGGGTTTTCTTTGTAGAGGATCATGTCATCTGCAAACAGTGAGGGTTTTACTTCTTCTTTTCCAGTCTGGATTCCCTTTATTTCTTTTCTTCTCTGATTTCTGTGGCTAAAACTTCCAAAACTATGTTGACTAGTAGTGGTGAGAGTGGGCACCTTTGTCTTGTTCCTGACTTTATGGGAAATGCTTTCAATTTTTCACCATTGAGGATAATGTTTGCTGTGGGTTTATCATATATGGCTTTTATTATTTGAAGTATGTTCCTGCTATGCCTGCTTTCTGGAGGGTTTTTTTTTTTTTTTAAATCATGAATGGATGTTGAATTTTGTCAAAGGTTTTCTGTGTATCTTTTGAGATAATCATGTGGTTTTTACCTTTCAGTTTGTTAATGTGGTGTATCACATTGATTGATTTGTGAATATTGAAGAACCCTTGCATTAATTAAACAATTTCTAATGTTTGTTTTCATGGGCTAACGTCATGCTTGTGAATTTAAACTTGTCTTCTATCTGATTCACTTTATATCAGTCTTCCCTTTCCAATTGCTTATGTTGGACTCCCAAGCTGCAGTGTCAAACTATAGACAGTAGCCTCATGGAGGCTGATTAAGCATCTCTCAGAATTGTGTAATGTCAGATCTTATTTTTTTTAAAGCCTATCTCTCTATTTATCTATCAATATCAACCTATTGATCTATCATCTATCTATTTAATCTACCAAGTCTATCTATTCTAATGGGTCTCCTTGTCTAAATACTGCATGAACTCTACCTCTTGGATAATGCACATTTTGACATCAATAAGTGGTCCTGCCACAAAAAAACTTAAAATGTGGGAATGGCTTCAGAAACAGGCAGAATGTAGTAGGAAACACTGTAAGAATTTTGAGGATAATGTTGGTGAAAACTTCAAAATGCTTTGAACATACTATTCATAGAATTTTGAACTTTGTAGAAGACTTAAAAGAATGAGAGAAATCTTGGAAGTGGTGGTAAAGGGCAGATATTAGCAGTACTTTCACTTGTGATAATATGGAAACTAGGAAATGTGCCTAATAAACTGGGGACTCTAGCTAAGGAGATTTCCAAACAAAGTGTTTTGATAACACCTGGTTTCTTCTTGATACTTGAAATAAAATGTGAGATGAGAAAGAGGAAGAGAAACTCAGGGAAGAGCTATCAAACCAAGAGAAGCCATATGTGATGGTTTGAAAGCTCTCAGACTTTTCAGATGTTCCAAGATGCTAAAACTGAAAAAAAAAAAAAAAGTTTCTCTGAACAAACATCAAATCTAGGGCAACTTTAGGAAAATATTTTATGAAGGAAGAAATAAAGTTCAGAGTGTAACTACCATATCTTTTATTAAGATCTTTGAAAGATCTATTAAGTTCCATCTATTAAAAAGATTCATGCTTTTGAACTGTGGTGTTGGAAAGGACTCGAGAGTCCCTTGGACTGCAAGGAGATCAAACCACTCAGTTGTAAAGGAAATCAGTCCTGAATATTCATTGGAATGACTGATGCTAAAGCTGAAACTCCAATACTTTGGCCACTTGATGTGAACAACCGACTGACAGGGAAGCCTGGTGTACTGCAGTCTATGGGGTCTCAAAGAGTCAACACGACTGAGTGACTGGACTGAACTAAAAAGATCTCAGGTTATGCCTCAAAGAACCTTCCAACAGACTAAGGCCCATTGAAGGAATTAAGTACATTCCAAGGAACCTCTCAAGTAAACAGTAGGGTTTCTAGGAATTTTCAAGACATTGTCCTTTAGTTATCTCAAAAGAAGCCCTAAAAAGGGAGGGGTTTATCCAGAAGAGGTCTGTGGGTATGTTTTTTGTCTACTGGATTTGACATCAAGAAGTTCTATAGGAAACTCACAAAGTTCTTAAATATAGGCAGAAGCATTGCTGGTTTGGACTGAGAGAGCAAAGATAGTACTAATGGGGAGAGACTGACCTTTGAATCACTAGAATTTTAACACATGCTGCATTTTATGAAAATGGAGAGATGACTCAGAGGGTAGAGCCAGAGACTTGTGGACAGAGTAGAGAAACATGAAGAGTTATTTCTGATATGAGATCTAGTCAAGAGCTTCTAATATTTGCCTGGCTGAATTTCAGAACTTCCATGGAGCTAATTAATTCCTCTGTGTCTCTCACTCACCACTTTGAATAAGACTGTCAATAGTGGTTATTTTATGCCTGTCCTGCCATTTTCTGCTGGGCGAGTGGGGTAGGGAGACAGGGTATTTGTTTCTTTTGTCTCATAGGTCTACAAGCCTCAAAGAACTATACTAAGAAATTATACTTGAGGAAGCTCATCCATTCTTGGACTTTATTTAGATGATGAGATATAGTGCTTTGGGCTGATGTTAAGGTAAGACATGAATTTTGAGGTCTTTGGGGACGATAAAAATTTATTTTGTATTTCAGGGGGATGAAAATCACTGGGATCCAGAGGATAGATTATAGGTAGTTTCTATTAATATGTGGCTCCCCCGTTATCCTTGCCTGCTGGGATTCACACTCTTATGTAATCTCTTCCTGTTAAGAGTGGTCTGGGCTTTTTGAATCACTTCTCATAAGTAAAATACAGCAGAAGTGATAAGATGTCAGTTCTGAGATGAGATAATAAAGACTGTGATTTTCATCTGTGAAGCTCTCTCACTATTTTGAATGGCTCACTCTGGGGAAAGCCAGCTGCCATGTCAGGAGGCAGCCCTGTGGTGGGTTCCACAGAAGTGAGCTTGAAAGCAGACTTTCTGAGACTTGCCAACAGTCATGTGAATAAGCTTGGATCCTCCCCAGTCAATCCTTGAGATGACTGCAGCCTCAGCCAAAACTGAATGTACTTCATAAGAAAATCTAAGGCAGATCTCACAAGGTGATCTGCTCTTGGATTTCTGAACTATAAAACCTGTTGGATAATAAGTATTTTGCAATTTTAGCCTCTAAATGGTAGGATAATTTATTATGCAGAAATGGATCAAAATACATTTGTGTTCCAGAGGATGTATGTATATATTTGTATGTGTTCAGTCACTCAGATGGACAGTTCAGTCACTCAATCTGACTCTTTGTACCCCCATGAACTGTATGTAGCCCACCAGACTCTTCTGTCCATGGAATCTTCCAGGCAAGAATACTGGAGTAGGTGGCCATTTCCTACTCTAAGGGATCTTCATGACCCAGGGAAGAGAGACCTGTGTCTCTTGCACCTCTTGCATTTTGCAGATAGATTCTTTACCACTGCGCCACCTGGGAATCCATTCTAAAAAATAAACCTTACTAAAATATTCTAATTGCGGGTATGCAGTATTTTATGAAGAGGCAATTCCAGTCCATTCAATAGGATGACATTGTCACTGCACTCTTTAGTCACCTTTTGAAGAGCACCAACGTGGCTCAGAGGTTAAAGCATCTGTCTGGAATGTAAGAGACCCGGGTTTGATCCCTGGGTTGGAAAGATCCCCTGGAGAAGGCAATGGCAACCCACTCCAGTTATCTTGCCTGGAGAATCCCATGGAGGGAGGAACCTGGTAGGCTATAGTCCACGGGGTCGCAAAGAGTCGGACATGACTGAGCAACTTTACTTTCACTTTCACTAACCTCAAGTTGGTCTCCTACCTCTCCACTATCTTTCTTTATATATATATATATTTTTTTAATTTTTATTTTTACTTTATTTTGCTTTACAATATTGTATTCTTTCTTCATATTTTGATTAATTAATTATTTAAAATATAAAATGATAGCTAAAAAGGGCATGATGGGCATGATGTTCCCTTGGAATTATTTCAGGTTAGAATACTTAAATGTAAAATGGGTTGGATTAATATTTAACCATAGCTAAACTTTACCTTTACCTTTACCTTTGTGGTATGCTTTATCTGTACCAGGAACTGTGGAAATTGCTTTATATAATCATTTTAGGTAATTCTCATAATTATCCTTTGGAGTAGATATCCTTATTACTCCTAATTTAGGGAGATTTGCCAAATGTCACATATTGGTAGGAGGTGGATTTGAAATTTGAGCTCAGGGCCTGCCTATCTGTAAGACCTGAGTTCTTAATCACTCTAGGCCAGGAAGATTTCCTGTGCCTAAAACAGGCTATTAAACAGGGTAAAATCTTTTCATGGCCCAATGCTGATGAAACAGAACCAGGATTATCCCTTTCAGTGTCTGTACAGAGGCAGCCTGAGACGGGTTTTGAATCCAAAGAGGCCCCTTTACCAAACCTGAGGCTATGATGATTTTGAAGGGAGGGGCAATTATCCAAGCTGAAATAAACTGTTACCAGATTATAGCCTCTATCCCTAAGAAAACTTTGGCTAATCTTAAATGTTGTCCAGAATGTAGAATGTGGGAGATATTTGAATTGGACGGTTATACTGGGTTTTAGTATCAGTAGCACATGATTCTAAGGACTCCGTCTCAGAGTTTATAGAGACATTGGGTTGACTAGAACCAAAACTCCAAAACAACCTGTACCCAAGACCAACACCACACACTTTTTTCACAAGGGAAAAGGGAGCTGGCATTTATTTTAAACTGTCCTGTGTTAGAGCATTTATAATAAGCCTTACGTGTTTAGGGTCATTCTGACAAATGTCCTTGACTCACTTGTATGTTATTTTTAAAAGACAATTGAAATAAAATACAATGGGCATAATATTAACAACTTTCTGTTCTACTTGAGAAAGCAAATCTTTTTTAAGAAGTTGGCATAGTACCTTTTAAAAAATGGAATTTTAGTTAAAGTTCTTAACTATTTATTTGTAATTGCTTTTTCCTCTAATTCTCCAGCAAATTTATTGTTTTTACAATTGAATTCCATAAATCTCTCACTTTTAAATTTTAGCATACTTTTAAAAAATAGTTGTTGGAAAATACAGTCCTTGTGTTTTTGGTCAACTTTCTCATACTCAGACTATGAATCCATTAACAGAGTGATGATCAAGCCAAAGTTTATCTTATCATACCAGAGTTTTTAGGTCATTTTCAGTTTTCTTATTTTTTCTTTTTAAATTTTCTCTTGAAAAGAAAGTTAATTGGGAAACACCGGCAAAGTTTTGTTTTTTTTTTTCCTTCCTCTTTTAGCTACTCAACTGCCAATTGCCAAGTCTTTCTGATTTTTTTTTAATCAGATATGCCCAAGATATAGGGCAATTGTGACTGTCTCTGGAGTTGGCAATAGTTAAATGGAATTATAGAGAATGATTCAAACCAACATGTATTTTGTGGAGTCTTTTGATTACACACAGCTCTCTCTGAGACATAAAAACCTCTTGACGGATTAGCTTGCTAGAGAGAATTACCATTTTGGATGATTTGTGTCACATTTCAGTGATAAAATTATTCCCCCCCAAATGCTCTCTGTAAATAATCTCTAAATTCTTACAAACATCTGAGCTCTTGTGGGCCAGAATCAGGGCACAATTTGCATAAATTAAGCATATACATAAATATACTTGCATTTCATAATCCAAAGGTCTCTAGATTGTGTTATGCTTCTCTCTGGAAAATTTTGTCAGAGTAACTGTACCATCTCCTCAGAAAAGCCTGTGACATAGACCCTGAAAATATTGTTGTAGATACCTTATTTTATTTAACCACTTATGTATCACAGCTATGTATAAGATGACAGCTGAGTTAACTTTGTTAAAATCTAAGTATTTCGTATATATCTTTTCCTCAATAATCTAGTGTGAAATACAAAGTTTTTTTTTCCCTTAACAACTTAAGGTGCCTAAATCATGTATTATAGACAAATTACTCTAATGATAACTCTTATGATAAATATAACACTCTTTTTTCTTTCAAGTAGAATTTTGCATATTGCTACTGTTAACTCATCAACAAATTCTATGAAAGTGTTTTATCAGAATATCTGATCTGCTGATAGAAAATTTTGTTCTGTTTCTGTCTTAATACAATTTCAATCATAAAGTATTAGTGCTGGAAAGTAACTTGGAGAAAATTATGTGCTATTGGTTTCTCATCAGAAATTGTCCAGAGAGATTGAGCAATTTTGCATGTGTAGCTAATGACAAACCACTGTAACCAAAAAGCAAAATGGGACCTAAATGCTATCTTCTCTGTGAAGTTGAAGTCCATGTCAAACAAAAATCTCACTTTGGAAACTCACCTTGCAAATTAGCTCAGTAATTGTAGGTAAGGCCAAGTGATCTTGGTTCGCAGTCTCCCAACAAGACATTTCATAGAGGAGAGGGAGCGAAGTGAATTTGTGCTATGCTTTCCTATCTAAATCCTCCTTGGGCGGGCTCCCACCTTAAAGCTTTCCAATCCCAGTGTACACTGGGGTGAGACATTTTGGAGCCGTCAGTTCAGAGTATGAAATGCTCTATGACAGGTGGAATTCAGAGACTGTGCTTGTGTAAATAGGAGAGTGGTGCTTCTGTGACTGAGAAGAGGGTGGGTATGATGAAGAGGTAGGTGGAGAAGAGAAGGGAGAGATGTGATACTCCTGAAAATAATTTGTTCCCATGCCACCCCTGTAAAATGCATCTCCCTTAAATCAGGCAGTCATAATGAATGGTGTGATAGCCAGTAGCCTGCACAGTTATAAAACATGGCCTTTCATCCTAGAGATGGCCCGTTACCACTCACTAAAACAGTCTGTCACGGTGCTGCTCCAGGGCTATTCATTTTTCATGACCCTCTTGGCAATGTGGTGATGGGGATTTCCTGAAACCATGTTCAGATCCCCACCCAGCAAGTGCTGCACATTAATGCCCTCTGATTCCTTTCTTCCAAAGGTTATCACGTGTTAGTTTTATGTGTGTGTGTGTGTGTGTGTGTGTGTGCCCCAGAAAACAAAGAGCAAAGACAGCTTGGCTTTGCTGGAAACACAGATTGTTCACAATGATTGGCTAAAATTTAATTTTAGGATATCAGGAAAGTTCAAAGTATACAGTTTAATGGATAGGAGGTAAGAAATTTTTAAAAGCCATTTAAAATTATCTCACCATTCTCAAGGCTCAAATTCCACATCATGGAAGGCACATTTTAACATAGCAATTTCAGCAAAGCAGGGCCTTCTGATTTGCTGGCTGCTTCAAATAACAGTTGTCCCTTTGGTAGTATTGACACCTATCTCCTTTCACAATCTAGTGCTTCTCCTGCACCCTGTAACATAGCCCATCTGTTTTTTAGGGCCACTGTCATAAGGAAGACTGCAAGAATGAAGAAAGGTCTGATTGATCACAAGGTCCTATCAAATGTCAAAGCTGGCCCTGGCTGACCTTCCATCTATTCAGAGCTGCTTTGATTTAATCTCCAAACTGGCTTCTTCTCCGGGCTGTGAGTTCTATCAGCAACCCATGTGTCAGCATTGAGATATGACCTGCTTCACGCTCCATTCATCTCATTTTGAAGAACGGAAATTAAACTGGAGGGTCGAAGAGGGGAACTGCTCAAAATACACACACACATTAACTGAAGTCTTTTGTGTAGATGCATTATAGGAGTTTGAACAACTATTAAAAATTATATTAAAATAAAATTGATCTCTACTGAAATGGGTTAGGCCTTTTCCTCCTATCACCACCCAGTTCATCTATTCTTCTTTCTTTTCTCCCTAATTTGTAATAACCATAGGAACCTGATCTCATTAAGGTTCAAAGTAAATGGAAAGAAAAATTTACAATATTTCAGTTTCTTTTAAAAGGTATTCTTTAGAAAATTCATTTGTTGTCTGCAATTTGCGCAGTAAATATTTTTTTAAAAAGATATACAAAACTGGTAACCTGACTAATGAACATGTAAACTGCTTTGTTTACCACTATCAATTTGTTGTTGTTTTGTTGTTTCACGTTCAAGGTTTTAAAAATCTAATTAAAACTCAAACTTGGGGAATAGTTCTATCTCTCAGGACACAGTGCCATAGTATAAATCTATATATCCTTAGTTCAATTGTTTTTAATTTCTAAACTCTCCTTGCTCTTCTCATTGGCCCTTTTATACTATTAATGAAGGCTAGTAACTAAGTAAAAGCTTGATTCTTTATAGGTTCGTTTGGTATTCAGTTCAGTTCAGTTGCTCAGTCATGTCTGACTCTTTGCAATCCGATGGACTTCTTGTTTGGTATAGAATACTCAAAAGTAAACTCTATTTCGTTTATTAACAGTGTCCCCAAACTGTATTTTAGGCATGCTGGGAAAGTTAATTAAATTTATTTCTGTTTATTTGTTTGTTTATACAATCATGTATTTGTTATTTGAACTCTGTACTAAAATGGTATCCAGTTAGGGAAATTATTTTTTTTTCTAAGAAAATACATTTTACATTATACTAATAGTGAGGAAATGGCAAGACATTTTAGCATTCTTGCCTGAAGAATCCCATGGACAGAGGAGTCTGATGGGCTACAGTCCATAGAGTCACAAAGAGTTGGAAACAACTGACCATGCACACATACACGCCATAGTAGTACATGTTCAATATCAAAAAAGCAATCAGCAAAGACAGGTGAGGAGACAGAGGGAGAGACCACAAGAGAGAGGGCAAGGGAGAAATACAGAATAGTAGCCAACCAGAATAAATACTACTGACCAGGATAAATAAATACTATATATTTATTTATTTACAGGGTAAATAAATACTATTGAGCAACATTAGTACTTTGGGGTTATCTTTCCTTTTCTGTATATGCATACTTTTTATTTCCTTTATGTGAAATAATACTTTTCTTTCTTGGGAGGAGACAATGTTTTCATTTGTTTTAGTCATTCTCTTTTATGTCTATCTAATATGATATTTTTGTGGAAGTGAATATTTTGTTTTGTTAATATTGGTGGCTCAGAGGTTAAAGCGTCTGCCTGCAACATGGGAGACCTGGGTTTGATCCCTGAGGTGGGAAGATCCCCTGGAGAAGAAAATGGCAACCCACTCCAGTATTCTTGCCTGGAGAATCCCATGGACAGAGGAGCCTGGTGGGCTACAGTCCACGGGTCGCAAAGAGTCAGACACAACTGAGCACATGAATCTTTGTCTCTTGAATCTTTATTATATTGATGGCCATTTCGATTTTCTAAAATTTTTACAACTGTAATGTTACTGCATAAAAGTATTTTTAGGTTTCCATGATTTTCTTCAAAATTCTCTACTTTTGGAAAAAAGACGTGCCCAATTTAATACTCATAGTCAAATATTTTTTTCTTCTTATGGTTTTTCATTTGAATAGCCACTTGGAAATAACTTTTCTTCCTAAATAATCATATGTGTTTTCTTTAGTATATATTACTTGTTTTATATTTAATATATGTGCTAGAGAGTAAATATTATGGTGAATGGTAATGCTTGCTTGTTGTTGTTATTGTTTGCTTGCTAAGTCATGTCCAACTCTTTTGAAACCCTATGTACTGTAGTCTGCCAGGCTCCTCTGTCCGTGGAATTCCCCAGGCAAGAATACTGGAATGGGTTGCTGTCCCCCTCTCTAGGGAATGTTCCCAATACAGGAATCAAACCCATGGCTCCTGCAGCATCTGCTGCATTGCAGGTGGGTTTTTACTGCTGAGCCAGCAGGGAGGAATAATGCTATTTCTCCATAAACCATTTGACATGACTTATAGAAAAGCTTTCAAACTCTCATTATATGAAAGAAAGACTTTGAGCATCTGTGGCATTTAAAGAATGTCATTTAAGCATTCAGTTTTGCACATAGGAAAGCAACAAAACATGAGATGATTGTATTTCCCTTGTATTGCTTCTCAGTAAAATCCTTCCTGCATATCTTTATGTAAATATCTTATTACTCAAGGCAGAATGTGTTGGAAAAGATGAATTTTTTGCAAGTTAATTTATTCTTTATAATGCAGGGTGGAAAGTGGGTTCATTACTCTAGTACAACACTTGGCAATAGAACTGCCGTGATGGATATGCTGTATATGTTCACTGTTCAATACAGTAGCCACTGGCTACCTGTGGCTACTGAACATGTGAAACACAACTAATGCAACTGAGGAACTGAATAGCTAATTTTATGTGATTTAAATTCAAAATTTAAATCAATTAGCCCCATCTGGCCAATGGCTATATTGAATAATACAGCTTTAATAATTTTTCCATTATTTGAGCCCCTGTAATGATTTGTGAAACACTGTAGATGTTTTGTATGGATGTGAGAGTTGGACTGTGAATCATTTGACATGACTTATAGAAAAGCTTTCAAACTCTCATTATATGAAAGAAAGACTTTGAGCATCTGTGGCATTTAAAGAATGTCATTTAAGCATTCAGTTTTGCACATAGGAAAGCAACAAAACATGAGATGATTGTATTTCCCTTGTATTGCTTCTCAGTAAAATCCTTCCTGCATATCTTTATGTAAATATCTTATTACTCAAGGCAGAATGTGTTGGAAAAGATGAATTTTTTGCAAGTTAATTTATTCTTTATAATGCAGGGTGGAAAGTGGGTTCATTACTCTAGTACAACACTTGGCAATAGAACTGCCGTGATGGATATGCTGTATATGTTCACTGTTCAATACAGTAGCCACTGGCTACCTGTGGCTACTGAACATGTGAAACACAACTAATGCAACTGAGGAACTGAATAGCTAATTTTATGTGATTTAAATTCAAAATTTAAATCAATTAGCCCCATCTGGCCAATGGCTATATTGAATAATACAGCTTTAATAATTTTTCCATTATTTGAGCCCCTGTAATGATTTGTGAAACACTGTAGATGTTTTGTATGGATGTGAGAGTTGGACTGTGAAGAAGGCTGAGTGCCGAAGAATTGATGCTTTTGAACTGTGGTGTTGGAGAAGACTCTTGAGAGTCCCTTGGACTGCAAGGAAATCCAACCAGTCCATTCTAAACAAGATCAGCCCTGGGATTTCTTTAGAGGGAATGATGCTAAAGCTGAAACTCCAGTACTTTGGCCACCTCATGCGAAGAGTTAACTCATTGGAAAATACTCTGATGCTGGGAGGGATTGGGGGCAGGAGGAGAAGGGGACAACAGAGGATGAGATGGCTGGATGGCATCACAGACTCGATGGACATGAGTCTGAGTGAACTCCGGGAGTTGGTGATGGACAGGGAGGCCTGGCGTGCTGCGATTCATGGGGTTGCAAAGAGTCGGACACGACTGAGCGACTGAACTGAACTGAACTGTAGATGTTTACCTAGTTACTCATATTCACTTCATTGAAGAATAAATATTAGATAATGAAGAATTTATAACCATGGAATATAATAAGAAAAAAGAAAACAAAAAATACTTTTGCATTGAGAGATATTTTTCACAATTTCTTTCAGGGAAGAGAATTGAAAATTTCAACAAGGCAAAAGTTATGAAAGTATCTTCATGGAACCTTTGAGTATGATGAATTAGCAAAGATGATTTGAGTTCTAAGATCTGGCTTGGACCCTAACTACCTAGCAACCTGGAATAAGTCATTCTGATGGCCTTTGGTACCTGATATGCAATCACCTGTGGGATCACTGCTCCTTTCCTCTGGGTCTTGGTGTGCATAAGATTTTGTCTGTGTCCTCCAAGACTGGAGTCTTGGTTTCCCCCAGTCGTGTGGAATTTTTACAATCATATCCTGCTGGCCTTCAAGATCAGATTCCCCTGAGATTCCAAGTCCCTTTGTCAATTCCTCTGGTTGAGAAGCCTGATATGGGGTTCAGAACCTTCACGACAGTGGGAGAACTTCTTTGATATTATTGTTTTCCAGTTTATGGGTCACCCACACAGTGGGTATCAGATTTTATTTTATCATGATTGCACCCCTCCTACTCTCTTCCTATGGTTTCTTTGTCTTTGGACATGGGGTATCTTTTTTTTTTGATAGGTTCCAATGTCTCCCTGTCAATGACTGTTCAACAGCTAGTTGCATTTATGTGCTCTTGCAGGAGGAAATGAGCACATGTCCTTTTACTCCACTATCTTGAACCAGAAGTCTAGTTGTTTAATATTCATAATAAGGGGATTGGAGTAAGTTATTTTCTTTGTTCTTACTGCAGATAAATTATGTGAATATTTTCTGTCCTATATTCAGAATTAAGTGCTACATTTTTCCTTCATATTTCAATGATGTGTATAAGCACCCAGTGCCAGATGTCTTGTAGGTATTCAATAAGTATTGAATGAATGGATGCACTTAGTTTTCTCCTTGGGTCAGCAGCAACTTTCACTGCCCATTCTTATAGTTTGATATTTTTCATACTCAGGCATGACCAAAATTTTTAGGCATTGGCTGGTCTGATGCATGAGAAATCTTTTATTACAGAGTGGCGGAGGATCACTGGGCACAGCCCTATGCTCTCAGCTTGCTAAAAAGTGTACTTCCAGAGATGGCCAAGGAAGTGTGAGATTCCAGAACTTGGCTGACCTTCCTAAAGGAAACCACTTGGAAGCTCCCAAAGGCCTGGATCAGGTGCACTGAGGTGATGATGAGAGGATAGAAGGGCCAGAGAATAACTGGGACACGCATCACTTATGACTTTTCTGAAAAGGAGTTTCCATACCTCAGCAATAATAACTACCTTGATCATTCAAGTCAAGAACAATTAAAATTTTCTTCTTTCATATTCTGACACTTATTATATTTTTTTGCTTGTAAGGTATTTAATGTCATCCTCTTTGGCATACAGCTAATTTTTAATGTGTGATGTCTTTTTAATCTAATGAGACTGTTAGTTTCATCAAGGACATAGACACAAGCTTTATTTGTGGCATACAATTCTCTGTATCTCACAAATCCCAAACCAGTGTAATTTACCCTCCCCCAACCCCTGCCTTCTCCAAGATCAAAAGATAAGAAAGTATTGTCTAAACAGGAAAGCATTGTAGAGACCTCCATAGTTTTTATTATGGTAATTGATGTGTGGGTAATAATTGCTCATATTCCTTCTATATAATCTCCTTCAGGAACTCAGCAGCTGGTTAATATTTTCTAGACTCACTATAGATGCCTTGAAATCTCAGAATTTCTAGGACTTCGATCCTACAGGAATATGTAAGGAAAATTCATTATACTTTTCACTGAGAAGAGATAATATTAAAAATTAATGACCATTTCAGTCCTCTGGGATGCAATATAATTCAAGAGAGAGGAGGAGGTCTGTCACCATCTTTTTCAAGGGCAATTCACTACAACACTTGGAGTGATAAATTCCTGAAGCTTGATATTTTTCTCCCTATTGTAGAATATGAGTGTTGACAATGGCTTCTTTTAAAAGTAGCAATATTTCATTTTAAATTAGTCCATCTGTTTGAGGGGAAAAAAAAAAGAGCAGTGTATAGTAAGAGCTACATAGCTGTTTCTATCCTTTCCTCTCATGAATTTCACAACTAAAACTGTATCTTAAAGAAATAGCTCAATAGAAACAAAATTTAAGGGAATGAATACCTTACTTGTACTTAACTATAACAAAAAGAACTCAGAAGCAATTTAGATGCCTAATATTATGGAAATGCCTGAAAAAAGTATAGTGCCTAAAAAAAAAAATTAGGCACAATAGAAAGATGTTAACATTTAGCATTTTAGAGCCTAAACTTATACATAGAGACATATTTTTGCTATAACGTGTAAAAAAAAAGCAGAATGCAGTATTTGTACTCAAGTGCATGAGATGTCTATATATGTATGGACAGTAAAATTTCCCAAATAGAAAGAGTGACTCATTCCATAGAAGGTTTCTATTTTCTAAAGAACACAGGTTTAGGATTAGAGGAAGATTTGAATTTCAACTCTTGCCACAAGTGTGTGACATTGGCAAATTATGGAAACTCTGAATATATATTTCCTCATTAGCTAAGTTTCTTTTGGTAAAAAATCCATAAGCAAATCCACTTAAAGAATCTAGTAGAAACTCAGTGCCATTATTTCCCTTTCCCTACACTAAATACTTGAAAATTTCTTGGAATAATAAATTTTACTCAAATGGATTTTTATAGAAATTTCAATATCCTTGTTTTGGACCAAAATGAGAATTTTTAGTAGGCTATTAGAAATTAATGTTGTAACTCTTATACAGTTGGTCAGTATTCTTTATTTTTGAATGAATTTCAGAAGAATATTAATATCCTGGATTGGAAGATATTATATTTCTATATTTCTATATAATTGAAAATGTAAAGCTAAGGATGACATATTAATTGTGATCATTAATTTTATGTGTCAGCTTGACTGGTCACAGGGTGCTCAGATGAAATAGTGTTTCTGGGTGTTATCTGTAAGAATGTATCTAGATGAGGTTAGCATTTGAATTAGTGGACTCAAGCAAGTGGGTAGCGTTCCTCAATATGGGTGGCCATCGTCCAAAGCTTTGAAGACCTGAACTGAGCAGAAGATGGAAGAAGGAAAAACTCATCTCTCTTAATTCTTTTTACCTGTCTCACTGCTTAAGCTGGGATAGCCCTTCTCCTGTTCTCTCCTCTCCTGTCCTCTCATCTCTTCTGACCCTCAGACTAGAATTTACACCATAGGCTATCCTGAGTTTCAGGCATTTAGACTTAGACTGAATGACATCATAGCTTTCTTGGCTCTCGAGTTTGCATTGGGTATTCCTAATCAATCACTTATAAGAAGCAAGGAGCTAGGTGTCCTTTATATGACACTTTTGAACGTTTTTGGAAACTTAATGAATATAATGACACTGGCTTCTAATATGATGAAGTGACAAAAGAGATGAGTTCAGGGATTCAAATTCCTAGCTCAAGCACTACATAAATAACCTAAGAACTTCTATGTATATCCTGAAGGACCCTTATCTCCTACAGTACAGTGCTGAAATTTGCTGAAAATCAAATGTAGAACCTCATCCTGAAACTACTGAATTATAATATAAGTTGAACTCCCAGATTCATAGGGTGTCTCCTGATGAAATGAGGGCATTTATTGGGAAATAATGGGGTTATTTGTTGGGATGGGGACATGTGTAAGATTCTAATGAAGCTGGGGACACTGGACCACTAAATTCTGGTGAATCTCTACTCGAGTCTGCTCAGGACCCATTCCCATCACCCCTCTTTTAGACTTTAACTAGGCTCAAGTCCTGGTAGGTCTGTAAATATGAGGTATAATGTGTGACCAGTAAAAAGATTCATTATACTCCAAAAGAACTACTCAAGTTTTCCAATTTATACAGACAGAGATATAGGGAACATATATGGGAAGGGATACAAGGATTTGGCATAGTGGTAGAAAGAATGTAAAGTTGATTCAGACTGAATTTATTAATATGGGCTCACTAGGTAAAGATCCTACTTTTGATGCCATAGCTTGGGGGAGTTTGTTGTTATTTAGTTGCTAAGACATGTCCAACTCTTTTGTAACCCCCATGGACCATAGCCTGACAGGCTCTTCTGTCCATGGGATTTCCCAGGCAAGAATACTGGAGTGAGCTGCCATTTCCTTTTCCAGGGGATACTCCTGACTCAGGGATTGAACCTGTGTCTTCTGCATTGGCAGGCAAATTCTATACCACTGAGCCACCAGGGAAGCCCTGTGGGGGTTAGAAGGGCTCTGAAAGTTTCTTTGCTTGGTTGACTGAAATATGGACCAAAAGGTGACCCACTATGGCAGAAAGTGAAGAGGTACACTACCAAAGTTATGCAACTAATCTTTCCCCAGGTCTTTCCTATGACTTTTCTTTTTTTAACCATGGTAACTCTGCATTGGGGAAAAAGAAATAGGGGCTATTGGACACTGACTTTAAACTGACACTAATTCCAGGAAATTCAAGCCATCACTGCCCCACCAGTTTGCAAAAGAGTTTATAGAGATCAGATGAGCAATGGAGTTTTAGTTCAAGTCCATCTTACAGCAGGTTCAGTGGGTCCCAGAACCCATCTTGTGGTTATTTCCCCAGTTGAAGGATGCATAATTTTGATAGACATACTGAATAGCTGACAAGATCTCCACATTGGTCCCCTAACTTATGGAATAAGGGCTATTACTGTGGGAAGAGCCAAGTGAAAGTCTTTAGAACCTCCCATATCTAGCAAAATAGTAAATCAAAAGCAACACTGCATTCCTGGAGAGACTGCAGAGATCAGTGCCACCATCAAGGGCTTGAAGTATTCAGGTATGGTGATTCCCACCATACCTCCATTCAGCTCTCCCATTTGACCTGTGCAGAAGGCAGATGGAGTTTGGAGAATGACAGTGAGTTATCAGAAGTTTAACCACGTGTGACTCCAAATTGTGACTGCTGTACCAGATATGGTTTTCTAGCTTGAGCAAATTAACACATTCCCTGGTACCTGATATACTGCTACTGAGCTGGCAAATGCCTTTTTCTCATCTTTTTCTCCCATCTTACTTTGCTTCTACCTGGCAAGACAAGCAATACACCTTCACTCACTGCTCTACCTCAGGGGTGTGTCAGCTCTTCAGACCAGTGTCAAGATTTCTAGTTTGTAAGAATCTTGATTTCTTTCCTTTCCCCAAGATACCACACTTGTCAGTCACACTGATGACATTATGCTGTTGAATCTAGAGAGCAAGAAGTAGCAACCAATCTAAGTGAAAGTGAAAGTGCAGGCGCTCAGTCATGCCCGACTCTTCGCGACCCCATGGACGGTAGCTTGCACCAAGCTCCTCCGTCCATGGGATTTTCCAGGCAAGAGTACTGGAGTGGGTTGCCATTTCCTTCTCCAGGGAATCTTCCCAACCCAGGGAACAAACCCAGGTCTCCCACATTGTAGACAGATGCTTTACCATCTGAGCCACCAGGGAAGTATGTCAACTTGAATTTATATGTAAACTCAAGATATTTGTATGTCAGAAGGCATGAAATAAATCTCCCTACAATTCATGGATCTTCTGTCTACCTCAGTAAAATTTATAAGGCTCCACTGATGTGGGGGCATGTAGAAGTATCTTTTCTAAGGTAGGGGTTCCCTGGTGGCTCAGAGGTTAAAGCATCTACCTGGAATGCTAGTTACCTGGATTTGATCCCTGGGTTGGGAAGATCCCTTAGAGAAGGAAATGGCAACCCACTTCAGTACTCTTGCGTGGAGAATCCCATGGAGGGAGGAGCCTGGTAGGCTACAGTCCATGTAGTCAAGAGTCGGACATGACTGAGTGAGTTCACTTTCTTTCTAAGGTAAAGGATAAGCTGTTATATCTAACCCTTCCTACAACCCACAAAGAGGCCCAGTACCTATTAGGACTTTTTGAATTTTAGAGACAACATATTCCTTATTTGGCTGTGCTACTCAAGCCCATTTACCAAGTGACCCAAAAATCTAATCATTTTACATAGAATCTAGAACAAGAAAAGAGTCTGCAACAGGTCCAAGTTGCTTCACCACTTATGGCATATGATCCGGAGAATCCAATGGTGCTGAATTATCAGTGTTAGACAGGGATGGGGTTTGCCTTTCAAGGTATAAAGATAAAGGTATATTATTATATTTATATACACTTATCCCACAATTGGAAATCTAGTTAGATGAAGTTTGTCAAGTTAGGAAGAACAAGGATGTGCTAAGGGTAAATGAAATCTCTCAGTCGTGTCTGACTCTTTGCGACCCCATGGACTGTAGCCTACCAAGCTTCTTAGTCCATGGGATTTTCCAGGCAAGAGTACTGGAGTGGGTTGCCATTTCCTTCTCCAGGGAATCTTCCCAACCCAGGGAACAAACCCAGGTCTCCCACATTGTAGACAGATGCTTTACCATCTGAGCCACCAGGGAAGTATGTCAACTTGAATTTATATGTAAACTCAAGATATTTGTATGTCAGAAGGCATGAAATAAATCTCCCTACAATTCATGGATCTTCTGTCTACCTCAGTAAAATTTATAAGGCTCCACTGATGTGGGGGCATGTAGAAGTATCTTTTCTAAGGTAGGGGTTCCCTGGTGGCTCAGAGGTTAAAGCATCTACCTGGAATGCTAGTTACCTGGATTTGATCCCTGGGTTGGGAAGATCCCTTAGAGAAGGAAATGGCAACCCACTTCAGTACTCTTGCGTGGAGAATCCCATGGAGGGAGGAGCCTGGTAGGCTACAGTCCATGTAGTCAAGAGTCGGACATGACTGAGTGAGTTCACTTTCTTTCTAAGGTAAAGGATAAGCTGTTATATCTAACCCTTCCTACAACCCACAAAGAGGCCCAGTACCTATTAGGACTTTTTGAATTTTAGAGACAACATATTCCTTATTTGGCTGTGCTACTCAAGCCCATTTACCAAGTGACCCAAAAATCTAATCATTTTACATAGAATCTAGAACAAGAAAAGAGTCTGCAACAGGTCCAAGTTGCTTCACCACTTATGGCATATGATCCGGAGAATCCAATGGTGCTGAATTATCAGTGTTAGACAGGGATGGGGTTTGCCTTTCAAGGTATAAAGATAAAGGTATATTATTATATTTATATACACTTATCCCACAATTGGAAATCTAGTTAGATGAAGTTTGTCAAGTTAGGAAGAACAAGGATGTGCTAAGGGTAAATGAAATCTCTCAGTCGTGTCTGACTCTTTGCGACCCCATGGACTGTAGCCTACCAAGCTTCTTAGTCCATGGGATTTTCCAGGCAAGAGTACTGGAGTGGGTTGCCATTTCCTTCTCCGGGGATCTTCCCGATCCAGGGTTCGAACCCAGATCTCCCACAATGTAGGCAGACATTTACCCTCTGAGTTACCAGGGAAGTCCAAGGGTGTGCTAATCCAGAATTAATATAGAAAGAGAATACTAGTATGGCTAACTTGGATTATGTGAATCACTGACAAGAAACACAGACTGATAATTTTCTGGAATTCCTACAAGTAACAGTGAAAAGCAGTAGCAAATAAGATACATGCTACAGAGTACTAAAAACAAAATAAAACAAAACTAAACTAGAGCAGTATTAAAGCAAGAGATACTCAAATGAAATACTGAAAAGAATTTAGCCTAATTAATAATTATGCTGTAGATGGACAAAAGCTAAAATGTTACCCCTAAAAATAATTTACAGTCTCAGTACTTCTTGTGTTTTAGAATTCTTCTTGAATTTTCATAATGTATGGTGCTTATTCTCCAAATGGGTTTGTGAGGCCAATATAAAATTTTAAAATGTGTGCAAATTAAAATTTGGGATCTTCATGTAATTTCCAATCACTGATTAGATCAGTCACAGCATCATATTTTGCTCTAGATGATAGATATGAAGGCCTTTTAGAGATCAAGTCAGGATGGAGAGGTCTCACGTACCTAAAGGTGAATTATAACACAGGTCTTTCGGATTTTGGAGCAAGGTTTTGCCATTATCTGCAGATAATGCCTCTTCTTTTGAGAAGCAGCTCTTGGCTTGCTGCTGGATGTTAGCAGAGACTAAATTCTTAACTATGGACCACCAAATTACTACAGAACCCAAGCTATCCTTCATGTACGGGGTGTTATTTGACCCACCAAGCCACACAGTTGGGCATGCATGGCAATGTCTGTCATCAAATGGAAGTAGTATATGTGTGAATGGGCCCAAGCAGGCCCTGAAGGCATAAAAAAACAGTTAGAAGAAGTGGCCCAAATGACCATGGTCCCCATTCTTGTTACACTGCCTTCTCTTGTCTGACCTGCACTTGTGGCTTCATGGGGAATTCTCTAAGATCAGCTGACAGAGGAAAAGGAGACGTAGGCCTGATTTACAGATGATTCTGCACGACATCAGGTGTCACCTGAAAATGAACAGCTGTAGCACAACAGTTCCTCACTGGAACATCCCTGAAGGACAGTGGTTGAAGGGAAATCCTGTAGTGGTAGTTCCTTCTAGAACTTAGAGAGTGCAGTGTGTTGTTCACTTTGCTTGGAAAGAGAAATAGTTTGACTTGTGGTTATATACTGCTTCATGGCCTGTGCCCAGTGATTTGGCTGGATAGTCAGGGACTTGGAAGGACAATTATTAGAATATCAGGGACAAAAAATGTGGTAAAGGTGTGTGGATAGATCTCTCTGAATGGGCAACAAACATGAAAATGTTTGTGTTCCAAGTGAATGCTCATCAAAGGGCAATATCAGCAGAGAACTTTAAATCAGGTGGATAGGATGACTTGTTTTGTTAATGCCAGTCTGTCTTTCCTCAGCCACTCTTGTCATCATCCAATGGGCTTAGGACCAAAGTGGACACAGTGGCAGCAGTGGAGGTTATGCGTGGACTCAGCAACATGGACTTGCACTCACGAAGGCTGAGCTGGCCCCTGGCAAGGCTAGTGCCCAATTCCCCAGTGGCAGAGAAACCAGTACTGATCTTCTGATACAGCACTGTTCCCAGGGTGATCAGCTGGCTGCCTAGTGGCAGGTTGACTACACTGGATAGATTTCATTATGGAAGGGGCATTATTTTGTTCTTACTAGAATAGAAACTTATTCTGGTTGCAGATCTGTTTTCCCTGCACACAATGTTTCTCTGCCAAAACTACCATTCACAGACTTATAAAATGTCTTAAGACATTAGCCTACCAGGCTCCTCTGTCCATGGGATTTTCCAGGCGATAGTACTGGAGTCCACTGCCATTTCCTTCTCCAATTTTGAAGAACAGAATAGAATAGCATTCTACACAGCATTGGTTCTGATCAAGAACCACTTCACAGTGAAGTGTAGCAATGGGCCCACACTCATGGATTCAGTGGTCTTACTGAGTTCCTTACCACATGAAGCAGCTGGCCTAAAAGAGCAGCAGAATGGTCTTTGAAGGTTATGCTGCAGTATCAGCTAGGTTGTAATACTTTGCAGGGCTGGGGCAAGATTTTCTAGAAGGCTGTTTTTGTTCTGAATCAATGTTCAATATATGGGGCTATATCTCTGAGGGCAAGGATTCGGGTATATTGGAATTAACGGTTGGATATGGGAGTGCCACCACTCAATATTACTCCTACTGACCCACCAACAAATTCCTATTCAAACAGCTTTACACTCTGCTGGTTTAGAGGTCTTAGTTCCAGAGGGAGAAATCCTCCCACCAGGAGACACAATAATGATTCACTTGACCTGGAGTTTAGAATATCACTTGACCACCTTAGGCTCTTTGTACCTCTGAATCAGCAGGCAAAATAACATGCCTTGGTTTAATGTTAAGGAAGGTATTCAAAGAAAGGAGGCAAAACCAAGTAAATTCAAAGGCAAAGAAGGGAGTTAACATGTGGCCCTGGTGATTGATCCCAACTACTAAGGGGAAATTAGGCAATTACTCTACCATGAAGGTTACAAAGTGTGTGAATGAAATACAGAGGATGCCTTAGGTCATCTCTTAGTATTACCATTCTTTGTAATTAAGGTCAGTGGAAACTGCAGCACCTCAGTTCAGGCAGGACTACAATGGCCCAGACCCTTAGGAATGAAAGTTTGAGTCACATCACCAAATAAATAACCATGACCAACTGAGATACTTGATGAAGGTAAAGGGAATTCAGTATTAGTAGTGGAAGAAAGTACCTGTAAATACCAGTTATGACTACATGAACAGATACAGAAATGACTAGAATTATCCTTAGTAATTCCTTCTTATTTTGCCACAAATACATTTGTGCGTGTGGTATGTGTGTAAAAATACTTAGTTTTTTTTCTTTCATTCCCTTATCATGTAACACAAGATGCATTGGCTTTATGTCATAGCATTTAGGTATTGCTAATTTTACATTATAACATTAAGTTATGAGATATCAAGGAGAACAGTAAACGTCACTCAACAAATTTATCCCCTGTTCTGGGAAAGAATTATTGGACTTTTAGTTTTATGAAGGATAGTTATATCAAGTTATGCATACATTTGACCTTGTTATTGTCTTTATTTGGATATTAAGTATGTTTTTAAAAGACATGTATGGGTGCCAGGTTGACCAAGGGTGAAATTGGGATGACTAATTTTATTTGTCAACTTGATTGGCTGAGTAGTGCCCAGATTAAACATTATTTCCGGGTGTGTCTGAAAAAATGTGGATGAGTAATTTAATCTATTGGTTCTTTTTCCTTGGAGAAGCCTAACATATAACTGATCTTGACTATGAACTATTGCAATTTGCATTTGCTTTTCCCATATTGTTGACCTTAAGTTCTAGAATACATTATGTACTTTTCGTTAACCTTCTTGGAGTCCCTCCCCATGAATTTCAGGATGAAATGACTCCTAAACAAAAGGCAATCTCAGGACACCTAGAAACTCACTACATAGTATAGATGACTGCTTAAAAGAAATTTCTCTTATAAATGAACAATGAAGGTGATGCTGGTCAAAGTGACTTATGCCACTTAGCAGTAGAGGCCAGAGAGGACAAGAAAAAATCAAACAAGAGCATTAAAATTTTTTTGTCAAGTCAGTCTATGCCTTGTACCCACGCCTAATTACAAAAGGAAATTAGAAACAAGTACATGTATATTACTGCATGTATTAATGTAGAATTTAATTGGTTTAGAGTAAATTAATGGCTGCTTGCAATATTTCTGGCAATTTGTTATAAGCTGTGTAATTTTAAATTGGTTTCTTGAAAATGCTGGATAAAACATTTTAATTCACACATTGCTTTAGGAATTGATTTGGGGATAATAAAATATAATGAAATGTGTTACCTCAGATAGATGTAAGTTCTATTTGCTCTGCTTTTTTTTTTTTTTTAACTTTAATGCAAATAATGAGTATGCTGCTAGGATATTTAGAAGAACTGTAACTGTTTGAAAGTTATCTCTCTCTCTCTCCATCGGACAAGCTATAGCTATTTTAAAATTCTATTTTCTTGAAGCAGTTGAGAACAAGGAAAATCCTCTAGGGCTTTTCTGTTTATCCAAGAAAATTTATATGTGAAATTGAAAGGTAAGGAGGTATAAAAATCTGGCAACTCAGCAAAGAAATTATTATATAAGTCTAGAAATCAGGACACTTGCATTTGGGCCATTAAGGAGAAATTCCATGAATTGTCAGCTGGTTTGTGATAACAACAGGTTTACATATGACCAACGTTGAAACTGAGATGATATGAGTTGCTTTTACCTAGTGTGAAAATTAACTGTGAGTATATCTTGGAAAAAAAAATACTAAGATGTTCAAGAAAAATAAAGTAGAGGTGCTTATTAGTAAAGCAATAAATTTTCTCAAACCCTTATTTTCCTTTTCTATGATAATCTTGAAGCTGAAGCTGAAGCTCCAGTACTTTAGCCACCTCATGCAAAGAGTTGACTCATTGGAAAAGACTGATGCTGGGAGGGATTGGGGGCAGGAGGAGAAGCGGACGACTGAGGATGAGATGGCTGGATGGCATCATGGACTCGATGGACGTGAGTCTGAGTGAACTCCGAGAGATGGTGATGAACAGGGAGGCCTGGCGTGCTGCGATTTATGGGGTCGCAAAAAGTCAGACACGACTGAGCGACTGAACTGAACTGAACTGATGATAATCCTATATTTTATATATTCCTCTCTGAGATATTTAATTTTTTCATGCCAATTCTTTTCTCATACCTTCAGCCAGGAAGCCTGTTCTAAGAAAAGCTTTCCCCAATTCTACCTCCCTTCTGCTTGCTCTCACTGAAGTTTGCACTTCTGTTATAAATTAATCACATTACATATCACATATTTTTACATATGAATTTAACTCTGCCATTAGATATGAGCTCACATAGTAAGATCATTTTTAATTGGTAATTCATCTTGTCAAGTGGATATATATTTCATTTTGGAGACTTAAGAGTATTAGTAAGTAAGAAGACAAGGTCCTCTGTTATTATTTTGATTTTAATCAGAGGAGTCACTGTGGCACATTTAAAGTCACATCATAGAAGCATCTTCCTCTTCTGCTACTTCTAAATCTATTTGTGGATTCTTGATTTTTTGTTTCCAATCTCACTTTCCAGCAGTTTCAGTCCTGCTTATTAGCTGGAAACTTGAAGACCCTTAGAGAGTGAGAGTGGAATGTGTCTTCCTTTAATTACTTACTTACTGATTTATTTATTTATTTATTTATTTCCAGAGAGTTTTCTCCAGTGCTATTAGGCTTTTTCACTGTGACCTTTTTACAGAGATAGGAAAGGTAATATCTATTTTATTTCATTAAAAAATGAAGTTCAGAGACTCGAAGTTGCTAGTATTCATGGACTAAAAAACCCAGAATTTTGATTCCTACTCTTTATTCCCCAAATTCAGTATTTTTTCATTCTATTAAAACCTTGTACAGCATATCATCATCTTAGAATATGTTCTCAGTAAACTTAGAGGTACACAGTATTAGATACTATGGAGTGAACTGATTCAGTAATTCTGTGTTATGCTGATCCTATTGCACTTAACTGGACATGGAACAACAAACTGATTCCAAATAGGAAAAAGAGTACATTAAAGCTGTATATTGTCTCCCTGCTTATTTAACTTCCATGCAGCGTACGTCATGAGAAATGCTGGGCTGGATTAAGCACAAGCTGGAATCAAGATTTCTGAGAGAAATATCAATAACCTCAGTTTGCAGATGACACCACCCTTATGGCAGAAAGTGAAGAAGAACTAAAGAGCCTTTTGATGAAAGTTAAAGAGGAGAGTGAAAAAGTTGGCTTAAAGCTCAACATTCAGAAAACTAAGATCATGGCATCTGGGCCCATCAGTTTATGGCAAATAGATGGGAAAACAGTGGAAACAGTGGCTGACTTTATTTTTTTGGGCTCCAAAATCTCTGCAGATGGTGATTGCAGCCATGAAATTAAAGGATGCTTACTCCTTGGAAGGAAAGTTATGACCAACCTAGATAGCATATTAAAAAGCAGAGGTATTAACTTTGTCAACAAAGGCTCATCTAGACAAGACTAGGGTTTTTCCAGTAGTCGTGTATGGATATGAGAGTTGAACTATAAAGAAAGCTGAGCACCGAAGAATTGATGGTTTTGAACTGTGGTGTTGGAGAAAATTCTTGAGAGTCCCTTGGACTGCAAGGAGGTCCAATCAGTCCATCCTAAAGGAGAACAGTTCTGGGTGTTCACTGGAAGGACTGATGTTGAAGCTGAAACTCCAATACTTTGGCCACCTGATATGAAGAACTGACTCATTTGAAAAGACCCTGATGCTGGGAAAGATTGAGGGCATGAAGAGAGGAGGATGACAGAGGATGAGATGGTTGGATGGTATCACTGACTCAGTGGCTATGAGTTTGGGTAAACTCTGGGAGTTGGTGATGGACAGGAAGGCCTGTCATGCTACATTTCATGGGGTTGCAAAGAGTCAGACACAACCGAGCAACTGAACTGAACTGAACCGATTGCACTTAAAATCCAAGAGATGTTCATATTCATCAACAGACTAAGGTCTGTTTATCTAAAGTTTGAATAGTTTTTAAATTTAATTGATTTGTCAGTGCAACTGATTTTCTTAGTTATTCTTGGCACATCAATGTAGTGATTAAAATAATAGCAATCTGTAGGAGTACAGATTAAGTATATGCCCATTTTAAATTTTGCTGTAATTCACAGAGCCATTTTTGTATGTTTGGTACCAGATCAATTTATATGACAAGATTTAAACTGGATAATCTGTGACATTTGCCTTCAGAGACACATGTCATCAATGACTAGCTTGAATTTTCAAGACCCAGTCTTAGAAGGCTGTTTATACTCCTATATTTTCATTACCCATATAATTTAGATATTATCATGTTCAAAGATAAATTTAACTCAATCTTAGAAAATGAAGATCAGTAAGAGATTAATATACATGATACAACCAAACATTTTTCACTTGTATGTAAAAAAACATCACAGTATCTAGAAGAGATATCAGTCACAGCAAAGACAGGACCTAAACCCAATGTGGGAATCTCTTCTTTCTATTTTACTGAAATCAAGATCTTCTAGAAAGTGAATGTAGCAATTCTTTCTCTGCTCTAGTCAGAAGTTGGAGGTTGATTTTCAGATGTGGATACTAACCTTGTCTACCTTAACTGACCTTGCATATTTAAAGCCTTCCAACCTGACCATTCCATGGTAAGAAAAGTTCTACCTATATCTGGATTCCTGGCTTGTGTTGATTGTTTCTTTTTCCTTTCCAGTAACAACTAACAATTTGATATCAGTCATATCCAATCTGCTTCACCTTGGAGTACAGTCTCTGATCGTTTCAGAGTCCTCTTCTTTCTCTGGGCATTTGAACTTGGTCCCTTTTGGTCAATACTATTGCACTCTCCTGCTACATTATTTAGAAATCTTTTGATTGCAATAATGAAAAACTGATTTAGACTAGCATGGAGTATAACTGAATGTATCCAAGCCTGAAGAATAATTAACACAGGGATGTAAGTTGCCACAGACACTTTTTCTCTTGTCTCTGCTTCTCTGTTCACATCTACATCTTTATTTTTTTCTTATTGCAGACTCGACTTCTTTGTGTTCCAGTTGCTGTGACAGGAAGTGGTTTTTGTATTAATTTCCCAAGAATTCATTACTTCCTTTCAAGTAAACAGCTAAAATGAGGAGGAGTTGCTTAGATCTGTACTGTTTCCAGCGAAAAGTGATTTGTTAAGCTGGGGTCAGATGCCTCCTCCAAGATCAATCCAATGTAACAGAGGGCAGGGTTACATTATTCTATCTGAGCAAGCCCTAGAGTGACCATGTGGATGCAGATCGTTGTAGCAGGATGAGGGGTAATGGTAGTTTCTAGAAAACAATGAGACAGTTTCCAGGGGAGATCTTGTGTCCTGTACAATAGCCCTCTATGACATATTTTTCTCAATTGCTCCATAATTTTTCTAAATCATGCAGCTTTCTAGTCTGTACTGAAAGTGACCAAAATTTGTGTAGTTTGATCCTACTGTACTTTAAACCTCTTCTAGGTTAGCAGTGTAACATCTATCTTGTATTTTGAAAGTGAAATGTTATTTTTAGTGTTTTCAACTCTCAAAATTAGCTTATACATGATAGCTTCCACAGCTAGCATTTCTTTATCTTTTACACAGAAAAACTGAAGGGTTAATGTGGCCACAATAGGGAAAGCGGAGATATGCATGCAAGCGGGTCTCTCTGCTCAAGGGTGAACGTGCTGGCAAGCGAGGCGTTCTGCCAAGGAGTCTGGACACAGCCTTGAGTTTAATGGTCCCTTACTAACGAGGGAGCATTCCTTTCTTTTGATAAAAGGAGAGAAGAGAACTCTGGACAGACCTTGCAGTAAACAGAGGTTTCACTCCCCTTGCTGTATGATAACATGTATGCACCTGCACTGTACTGAAAAGGCTTATTCATGCAGTCTGGAATTCTGCCTAGGGGGCTATATAATAATAAACTGCAATTATTTGCGCAGTCTTTTCCTCCGGCCGGAATGTGTGTGTGTGTCTCCTATACGTCTCGTATGTCTTGTGTGTTTTATGTCATTTCACTTGTAATCTCCAGTAATCAACAAAAACAAAACTTAGGTATATGTCTTCTCTCTTTCCGCTTCTCCTTTAGCATCTCCTCTTAATTAAGGAAAAATTCTAAATAAACCTGGTGGTCAAACCTGGTGAGGTTTCAACCTCACTGCTACCAGCTCACAAAGAAAATATATGAAATCTACACTTTATAATTTTCTAAAGATCACACTTTCACTGGACTTTGAAAATATCAAGTATTATTTTTCCTTTGGTCTTATATTCTTCAGTACACTTTACCCCTTTCCTTTCTAAAAGTTATAGTGTGATGCTAAAATTTTAGTCACACTCTTATTGTTCTCCATGGATCATTGTGTGATAAAGAACTAGCAACATACTCACAAAGTACTAATTTAATAACTGTTGATGAACTCTAGTTAAAATATCTTAACTTGAATTATAATTAGAGTCATGAAAACACTCAGCAACTTTTCAAATACATGTACACTTGGCTATAGTAATTGATAGCCATAGAATTAATTATTAGAATCTTCAAGCTATAAGCTCATTAAAACAAAGATAGTATTCAGGAATATGTTAACATTTTGGCTTATTATGATATTAGTTAGTTAGTTCAGTTGCTCAGTCGTGCCGGACTCTTTTCAACCCCATGAATC